>WNWK01056618.1:0-10959 GCA_009830355.1 Cherax destructor
GGACTGACCCTGTGGAACTCCACTCGTCACAGGTGCCCACTCTGACATCTCGTCACGTACCAGACTCGTTGTTGCCTCCCTGTCAGATATTCTCTGATCCATTGCAGTGCTTTTCCTGTTATTGTGCCTGATCCTCTAGCTTTTGCATTAATCTCTTCTGAGGAACTGTGTCGAACGCCTTCTTGCGTCCAAAAAATGCAGTCTATCCACCCTCTCTCGTGTCTTACTTCTGTTACCTTGTCATAAAACTGCAGTAGGTTTGTGACACAGGTTTTTCCCCTTCCCTGAAACCATGCTGGTTGTCGTTTATAAGCTTGTGTCTTTCTAGGTGCTCCACCATTCTCCTCCTGATGATCTTCTCCATGACTTTGCATACTATACACGTCAGTGACACAGGTCTGTAGTTTAATGCCCGTGTCTGTCTCCTTTCTTAAAAATTGGGACTACATTTGCCATCTTCCACGCCTCAGGTAGTTGCCCAGTTTCAATGGATGTGTTGAAGATTTGTGTTAGTGGCACACACAACATCTCTGCTCCTCTCTAAGGACCCACGGAAATGTTGTCCGGTCCCACCGCTTTGAGGTATCGAGTGTGTGTGTGTGTGTGTGTGTGTGTGTGTGTGTTTTGTTGTGTTGGTTGTAATTGTGTGAAGAGTAGTGGTGAAATTGTGTGTTATGGGAATGTATGTGTGTGTGTGTGTATGTGGGTTAATTGTGTGAAAAGTAGTGTTGAAATTGTATTATGGTGTATGAGTGTGTATATGGGGTCTGCGAGTAACACGTAGTCTACAGTGCTCCTCTACCTGGCCTGACCTGACACACCTGATCTACCAGTTAATGTATTCTATGCTTCACCTGTCTGCTCGCCCTTTTCTACTAGAAATTATCAATTGCTACTTGTTATCGAGTACTTGATATCCTAGTCCTTATCTTACTATGAGAGTTGACCGTTCACAAACAGCTTAGCGGTTAGGTAATTGGAACTTACACCCGACTCCCCGAAAACCACGCATAGGTGAATACTTGCGATGCGATGCAGCTTGTCCAGCGTGTAGTATCCTGTAGATTGTCCAACTCGATGTGATGTTCTGGCGTATATCCACTTTCGTTACTTGTCGATATATAATATAACCAATTCACTGTATTTCTTTCACTTGTGTGTATGTGTGTGTGTACTCACCTAATTATACTCACCTAATTGTGGTTGCAGGGGTCGAGACTCAGCTCCTGGCCTCGCCTCTTCACTGTCCGATACTGGGTCTCTGCTCTCCCTGCTCCATGAGCTTTATCATACCTTGTCTTAAAACTATGTATGGTTCCTGCCTCCACTATATCTTTCTCTAGACTATTCCACTTCCACTTCCTGACTACTCTGTGGCTGAAGAAATGCTTCCTAACATCCCTTTGACTCATCTGAGTCTTCATCTTCCAGTTGTGTCCCCTTGTTTCTGTGTTCCCTCTCTGGAACATCCTGTCACTGTCTACCTTGTCGATTAACCGCAGTATTTTGTATGTCGTTATCATGTCTCCTCTGACCCTTCTTTCCTCCAGTGTTGTTAGTCCTATTTCCTCAACCTTTCTTCATAGGACAGAACCCTGAGTTGTGGTTCCAGACTGGTGCTGCATATTCTAGTATGGGCCTGACGTACACGGTGTACAGTGTCTTGAACGATTCCTTGTTAAGGTAACGGAACGCTAATCTTAGGTTTGCCAGTCGCCCATATGCTGCCGCAGTTATCTGGTTGATGTGTGCCTCTGGAGACGTGCTTGGCGTTATACTCACCCCAAGGTCTTTCTCCTTTGCCGAGGTTTGTAGCCTTTGTCCGCCTAGCCTGTACTCTGTCAGCGGTCTTCTTTGCCCTTCTCCGATCTTCATGACTTTGCATTTGGTGGGATTGAATTGAGAAGCCAGTTGCTAGACCAGATGTCAAGCTTGTCCAGGTCTGTTTGAAGTCCTGCTTGGTCCTCTTCTGATGTGATTCTCCTCATTAATTTCACATCATCTGCGAACAGAGACACTTATGAGTCTATCCTGTCCATCATGTCATTTACATATACCAAGAATAACACTGGTCCTAGGACTGACCTCTGTGGTACACTGCTCGTCACAGGCGCCCTCTGTGATACCTCATCACGCACCATGACTCGTTGTTGCCTCCCTGTGAGGTATTCCCTGATCCATTCCAGTGCCCTTCCTGTTATACATTCTTGTTCTTCCAACTTCTTTTCTAATCTCATGTGAGGAACTGTGTCGAAGGCCTTCCTGCACTCCAGGAATATGCAATCAACCCACCCTTCTCTCTCTTGCCTTACTTCTGTTACTTTATCATAGAACTCTAGGAGGTTTGTTACACAGGATTTGCCTTCCCAGAATCCGTGCTGTCTGGTGTTTATTATCCTGTTCAGCTCGAGGTGCTCCACCATTCTTTTCCTGATGATTTTCTCCAGGACTTTGCACACTATTCACATAAGTGACACCGGTCTATAGTTTAGTGCCTCTTTTCTGTCTCCTTTTTAAAGATGGGGACTATGTTGGCCTCTTCCATACCTCAGGTAGCTTCCCAGTTTCAAGGGATGTGTTGAATATTATGGTAAGTGGCACACTCATTACCTCAGCTCCTTCCTGAAGAACCCACGGGGAGATATTGTCCGGACCCATCGCCTTGAGGTATCAAGGTCACTGAGTAACTGCTTCACCTCCTCCTCAGTTGTGTTTATGCCTCTAGCACTTGATATATCCCTTGTTGGTGACGCACCCTATCCTGTCTACCCAGCTGCCTTCCTTCCTCCACTGTGAATACTTCCTTAAACCTCAAGTTGAGCTCCTCACATACCTCTTGATCGTTACTTGTGAGTGTCTGTGTGTGTGTGTCTGTCTGTGTCTGTGTGTGTGTATGTGTCTGTGTGTGTGTCTGTTTGTGTGTGTGTCTGTGTGTCTGTGTGTGTCTCTGGGTGTGTCTCTGGGTACCATTTTGTCCTAGGAACATGTCAATTAGGCATTAGGCCTGTTGAATATGTGTGTGTGTGTTAGTTACCATTTTTTCCTAGGCACATGCTGTGTGTGTGTCTCCGTGTGTGTCTCCGTGTGTGTCTGTGTGTGTGTCTGTGTGTGTGTCTCCGCGTGTGTCTGTGTGTGTGTCGTTGTGTTGTGAAGTTTCTCAGCTCCACTTAGTCTTTGTTTCACTGCTATCAAATTTCCTCGAGACATCACTACGTTAAGGGGATCTGATACTGCCACAACCTTTCCTAAAATAATGACTTTTTTTAATGCATTGCACTCATCACCTTATATTAGTCCAGCAGACACTATCAGTTTATTGGTGAAACTGGGCTTGACAAATGGGTTAGTGCTTCCTAGAAAAGTTACAAAGCCTGTACAATAGTCATTGTACTATTAAAACTAGATGATCACAGCAAAGGTCTAAGTAGCCCATGGCTAACAAATGGCATCCTCAGGTCCATTGATAAATAACTAAAGAGCAGGGCTTATTTTATGCAGCTTTTGACAATAATGAATATTCACTGGGCCTCTTCTCAGACCTTAGGAAAACTTTCAGTACGGTAGACTACAACATTCTACATTTAAATTATAACATTATGGTATGAGAGGTCATTCTCGCTCATACTTGAAGTCTTTCATAACAGCAGACACCATTATGACTTTATCAAGGGAATAACCTCGTCAGCTCGGCCTATCGACATTGTGGTGCCTCAGGGCAGGGGTCTCAGCCCTCTATTTTTCCTTATATACATCAATCATATCCCCAATGCATTTCAATTACTTGAACCTGTTCTGTTTGCAGATTATACAATTTTTGTCATCTCCCATTCAAATCAGAGGTAGATATTTTTATGAGAAGCTAATAAAAATTCTACCAATAAACTCTCTTGTACATTATGTCTGGCAACAGAGCTCCAAATGTCTAACTGAATTCAATGATCAACGTTTCTCCCACTTTAAGGCTAACGAGGAAAACTGCTTAGGTCTGTACGTTGACCGCAACGTGAAGTTCAAAACCTACATCCGGTACATAACAATTAGTAGGCATCCTCTCTAAGATACCTAAGATTACCTAATTTATCCATACCTCACTTATGATACTTGTGCCTTTGGATCAACTACAGCAAATCACTTAAAACCAATAAAAGTAACCAAAAGCGGTTGTACGAACGATTACCCAATCAAGTATATATTATTGTAACCACGAAGAAGTGGTATTTAATCAATAGCAATCTGCGGCTAGCCGGAGATCGAACCCGTGTTGTTTTAGCTCGTCATGAGAAAAGCGAAAATTCACGACGCCCTAAACCACTGGAACATACAATCCTACAACAACATGAGCCTAGCGTGGTTACAATAATATGTGTACTGCTTAGAATGAAATTAGTCCTGAGGCAACCACACCATCGTATGTCCTCGCAACATGAAGGAAATATATTTTTTCCGTTAGGTTCAGAATGATTTTTGCGAAATTATTACATACATACACAATTTTTCGCTTGCCTTATTCAATAAGAAGAGCGCTGCTATTTAAGCCAAAATCGCAAGATTTACCTATTTGGCACGATTATATATATATATATATATATATATATTAGATCACTTATTCTGTCCTCCATTCTTTTCAGGTCATTCACTTTGTCCTGAGGACAGTGTCGATGGCGTGGTGACCAGCGGTGCCCCAGGAGGTACTGTTGGATGGTGGTAGTAGTGACTTCTGGGAGGATGTTGCACACTTGATATTTCCTGATTTGTTGTGTGTATATATATATATATATATATATATATATATATATATATATATATATATATATATATATATATATATATATATATATATATATATATATATATATATATATATATACACACAAACAAATCAGGAAATAATCAATGCGGTGCAAACAATCCTCCCAGAAGTCACTACTACCACTCCATCCAACAGTACCTCCTGGGAGCACCTGGGTCACCACGCCATCGACACTGTCCTCAGGACAAGTGAATGACCTGAAGAATGGAGGACAGAATAAGTGATCTTGATGCCCATGATGCCTTGTATCTCCTCACAAGGTGTCTTACTATGCCAAGACTCACTTACTTCTTGAGGTGCGCACCCTCTTTGACAACCCAACACTTGACGAGTATGACGCACACCTGAGATCAACCTCAAGAAGGCACTGAATCTGTCACTAGAGGATCGGCAATGGGAGCAGACAACCCTCCCAGTGCGACTGGGAGGTATAGGGGTGCGCAAAGCAAGGCAGGTAGCTTTACCTGCATTTCTGTCATCGTGTTTGGCCTCCTGTGGATTAGTCAAGAGGATTGTCCCTGAACGCTTGAGAGGTGTGGTTGGAGCTCAAGACCCCAAGTTCATTGAAGCAGCAGTGCAGTGGGACATCCTGGCAGACTCCTCCAGTAGACCAGCTCCTCCCAAAGAGCACAAACAGTCCCACTGGGACAAACCGATCATGGAAAAAATTGCCAACACAATGCTCACTAACGCTTCAGGAAAGGACAAAGCTCGTCTCCTAGCGGTGAAGGCACCACACTCAGGAGATTTCCTTCTAGCTGTTTCCAATTCCTCTTTGGGGACTCGACTCGAACGCACAGGCCATTCGAATTGGTGTTGCTCTTCGCCTAGCCGCCCCATACTCACCGAACATAGGTGTATTTGCGGCAGGGCGACGGCTGATCAATTCGGACTTCATGGTCTCGTGTGTCACACATCAGTAGGGAAGTATGCTAGACATGAGGAGGTCAATGACATCATAAAGAGGAGCTCGCCACAGCCCGTTGCCCAGCTCAACGGGAACCCCAAGTGCAGAGGTCTGATGGAAGTCAAAAGCGTCCTGATGGAGCCACCATGCTACCCTGGAAGGATTTTTAAGCAGATTGCTTGGGACTACACCGGGTGCTGCCACATTGGCAGACACCTACCTGCCACACTCCTTAGCCGAAGGGGGTGGAGCTGCCAGCCACAGGGAGACCAGAAGACCCGCAAATATGAAGACCTTCCTCTTGCTATAACTTCATCCCAATAGGGTCGGAGACCCATGGAGCAAGGGGCAAGTGTGCTCTAAAGTTTCTAAGGAGCTGGGTGGAAAACTCATCATAGAAACCAAGGACCACAGGGCGACAAGCTTCCTCTTTCAGAAACTCAGTGTTGCGATCCTGGGGGGAAATGCCTGCAGCATTCTGGGCACGCGGCCCACTGCCGAGGAGCTGGACGAAGATTTGACATGTAGCTCACTATTGTAGGTCACTATTGTATTCTTGTTAATGTATTTTGACGATGTATTTTATCTTGAAATAAATTTTATATATATATATATATATATATATATATATATATATATATATATATATATATATATATATATATATATATATATATATATATATATATATATATGCAAAAACAACCACGGGGAGTAGAATGATAGCTCTAGGCTTTCGTGTTGCAATCAGCACATCATCAGAAGCTTGCAAAATTACTGAAAAGAGGAGGATGTCACAGCAAGTACGTTCCCAGAGGATCATCTTCACTGGAGTGAGGGAGGGAGAGGAGGGTAAGTGCCCCCAGGCACAACAGTGCCCATAGCCAGTGCCCATAGCCAGTGCCATTAGAAAATCCCACAAGCATTGATATTGTAACAGCCTGAACGAAATTAACGTGGTAATAATAAAAAATTGATCATATTTCGCTATGACATCAATAACTTTACACACATTGCTTGGTACATATATATATATATATATATATATATATATATATATATATATATATATATATATATATATATATATATATATATATATATATATATATATATATATGTCGTGCCTAATAGGTAAAACTGGTCAATTTGCAAGAACTCATTTAAAATTAAGTCCTTTCTAAAATTTTCTCTTATAGATTTAAAGATATATTTTTTTCATTTATGTTAATGTAAAAATTTATAATTTTGTACCAAGAGAAACTTTGAAAACTTACCTAACCTTATTATAACAAGCGCAATTTAATTTAGCCTAACCAAACTAAATATATTTTAGATACGTTTACAATAATTTAATAATAAACAAACACAATGAAATATATTTTTTTTGTTAGGTTCAGAATGATTTTTGCGAAATTATTGCATACACAAATTTTCGCTTGTCTTATATGGCAAGATAAGCATTGCTATTTAATCCAAAATCACAAGTTTTACCTAATCGGCCGACATTATATATATATATATATATATATATATATATATATATATATATATATATATATATATATATATATATATATATATATATATATATATATATATATATATATATATATATATATATATATATATATATATATATATATATATATATATATATATACAAAAGATCACAGTAAACAGGTGATATCAAAATATGCAAGACAACCACTATGAAAAAATAGAAGAATTCCAAGCGCTTTCGTGACTACTCACATTATCAAGGAACTATAAAAGGAAACATGACAAGAAGGCTTATAAAGGGGCAGAATACACCTCACAGTCACATCACACTAACAAAGACTACACCTCACAGTAGCGTAACATCTCACGACTCTGTGAAGAGGAACATAAGAAAGGACCTGAAACTCTTCCCAAGAATTAAGATTAGTCCAATTTATCATTAAATTCTTCCCAAATTTTATTAATTATAAATTAATCCAATTTATATAAACCAAAAGAAATATTCATATTATTTTCAAAACTGCTTTTAATGAAACATGATTCTATTATATTCCTCTCAACCATGGACTTGCTTGATACAACCTTCTCAGCATTTTGAAAATCAATTGGATGGTTAAAGTCTTCACATGAATAAATAGAGCATTAGAATCTTGTCCAGTTCTAATGCTATATTTATGTTCTTTTAATCTTAGTTCAAGACTTTTACCAGTTTGACCATAATAAATTTTATCGCATATTTACAGGGAATCTTATAGACACGGATGTGTCTATAAGACACGGATGTGTCTATAAGATTCCCTGTAAAATATGCGATAACTTAACTCAGTGAAGACGTGTCTTGTGTGCTCTCTGTCAATCTGAAGAAGATGTCCTCTTGAGCTACTCTACCAGCAGCTGAAGGAAGAACTGAGGGTAGCTAAGCTTGAGATACAGCGACTGACTGAGGAAAACAAGAGGATTCGTAGTAATCCTATTGTTGAGAATCCTAAAGCCAGGAAAGGAACCTGGGCAGTGGCTAAAACGCATGGGACAAAGTTAAGGCTCAAGAGGACGGGTGGAGAGGTAGAAACAACGAAGACCCAGGAGAATGTTGTGGAAACATCGAACCCATTCTCCGTGCTACCCGATGAATGTGAGTCGACTTCTGGGAGCGTCACGACGAAAGACACAAAGGAAGGTAAAAACATTGTTGTTGTTGGGGACAGTCAGGTTAGGTACATGGATAGGGCTTTCTGTTTGATTGATAGGAGTAGGAGACAGAGGGTTTGCTTTCCTGGGGCTGGGATGGAGGATATTGTTAGCCGTCTGACGACATCATGAGAGGTAATGGGAGCAATCCTATTATCTGTCTCAGTGCTGGAGGCAACGATGTTGGCAGACGTAGGAGTGAGGACCTGACTAACAGGTTTAGGTCAGCAATAGACATAATTAGGAAGAAGGGTGGGAACCCTGTCATATGTGGTATTTTGCCAAGGAGAGGAGTTGGAATGAATGGCCGTCCAGGCAATTGGTGTCTATTGCTGGCTGACAAATACTGTAGGAAAATTCAGTAACATTCATTGACAACTGGGACCTCTTCTATGGCAGAAATGACATGTATGCCAGGGATGGGGTTCACTTATCCAGGTCTGGGGTGGGGGCACTGGCAACTGCAGTGGAGGGAGCTGTTAGGGCTTTAAACTAGAAATAGTTAGTGGTATGGGTTTTGGGGGAAAACAGAGAAGTCCAGTGTAGTAATATTATAAGTTGTAGGAGAACTAGTAATAGGCAGAATAAGGTGGATAGTGGAAAGCTAGTGACACTAGATGACAAGGACAGTAATAGGTATAGTGGAAAAACAGAGATGAGTAGGAAGGGTAAAGAGAAAGGAGGGTCTTTAAGTGTATATAATAGGCTCAAATATCTTTTAGGGCAGAAGAAAGGAATTTATAGGCGCATAAAAAGAGGTGAGGGTCATCTTATAAATCAGTATACTGACATTAAGAGGGACGTTAAAAAGGGGATAAGAAAAGCTAAACGGGACTATGAAATTAAAGTTGCTAGGATTCAAAAACTAACCCAAAAGTTTTTTCCAGGTTTATAGAACAAAAGTTAGGATAAGATAGGTCCCCTTAAAAATAACTTTGGGCATCTTACTGACAAGGAGAATGATATGTGCTCTATTTTTAATAATTATTTTCCTCGGTTTTCACACAGGAAGACATTAATAATATCCCAGTAATTAATTTTTACAGAGGCCCAGAAGAAGATAAATTATGTAATATCACAGTCACTAGCGAAATGATTATGAAACAGCTGGACCGACTGAAACAAAATAAATCGCCGGGTCCTGATGAGCTTTTTGCAAGGGTTCTTAAGGAATGCAAAATGGAACTCTGTGAACCAATATCTAACATTTTTAATTTATCTCTTCAATCAGGTGTAGTGTCTGATATGTGGAAGATGGCTAATGTAATTCCTATTTTTAAAGCAGGGGACAAGTCACTACCGTCAAACTACCTCCCAATAAGCCTGACTTCAATTGTAGGCAAATTACTAGAGTCAATTATAGCTGATATTATTAGAAGGCATCTAGATAACCATAATTTGATTAATGATACCCAGCATGGATTCACGAGGGCCGTTCCTGCCTATCTAATTTATTAACCTTCTTCAGTAAAGCTTTTGAGGCTGTTGATCACGATAAAGAATTCGATATTGTTTATTTAGACTTTAGTAAGGCTTTTGATAGAGTACCACACCAGAGACTGTTAAGGAAAGTGGCAGCTCATGGCATTGGGGGAAATGTGCTGTCATGGATCGAGTCATGGCTCACCAATAGGAAGCAGAGAGTGTGCATAAATGGGGTTAAATCCGAATGGGGACTTGTAACAAGTGGTGTTCCACAGGGATCAGTCTTAGGCCCATTGTTATTTATAATATATATCAATGACCTTGATGAGGGAATTACTAGTGATATGAGCAAATTCGCCGACGACACGAAGATAGGTAGGATAATTGATTCAAACATAGATGTCATAGAACTTCAGGAAGATTTAGACAAACTTAATTCGTGGTCAGAAAAGTGGCAGATGCAGTTCAATGTAGATAAATGCAAGGTTCTGAAGCTCGGGAGTGTCCATAACCCAAGCACTTATAAGTTAAATAACGTAGAACTTAGCCATACAGATTGCGAGAAGGACTTGGGGGTGATGGTAAGCAGCAACCTTAAACCAAGACAGCAATGCCTAAGCGTACGTAATAAGGCAAATAGATTGGTAAATTAGACACATATGCAACACTTGGGTATCTTTATTGAGGAAACGTTTCGCCACACAGTGGCTTCATCAGTCCATCAAAGGAGAATCGTGAAGAACAGGAGGAGAATGAGGTGGTCAGTCCTCAACCTTGAGTCGATGTTTTCAGTCCATCAATCTTGAATAGAATACAACATATGAGCGTAGAGGAAGCTTATACTGTAGACAGGTGAGGTGCAGCAGTTGTAGGGGGTGTCACATTTGTCCAATGTGGAAGTAGGTCGTGCCCAAGGAATAGGCAAGGAAGAAATCCCTGTATTTAAAATACCAAGATGTTGCAGGCGACAGGATTAAATGAATGGTTCAGAGAACCGACGAGTTGGTAAATTGACACATATGAACATTTGGGGATTTTATTGAGGAAAGCAACCCGGTTCATTTCCCCTACAAAGGAGAATCTTCTTTTTATGGATCGATGAAGCCACTGTGTGGCGAAACGTTTC
>WNWK01056619.1:0-10959 GCA_009830355.1 Cherax destructor
TCTCAGGCCAATCAACCCAAAATTTTGGGAGGGGAAAAAAAAAACATAAAATACGTTTGGGGCGCAGTACAACGTATATATACTTTTGGACCATTTAAGGGTTAATTATGATTTGTGAGGGAATCTCAGACATTTTAACCCGATATGATTTCTCGGATTTACAAAACGTGATTTTCTAAAAAAGTCTTTAGACTTTCCCCAACACTGATTCTTCTCCCCGGTATGAGTTCTCTTGTAATTACTAAACGACTTTTGAATAAAGTCTTTCAGACATTCTGAACACTGATATGGTTTCTTTTAGTATGGATTCTCATTTTCTTCAAACTTGCTTTTCTAAAAAATTTTTTCAGACATTCTGAACACTGATATAGTTTCCCCCCAGTATGAATTTTTGTACTTACTAAACAAGTTTTTCCAAAAAAGTCTTTCAGACATTCTGGACACTGATGGGGTTTCCTCCAGTATGAGTTCTCTGTGAATTACTAAATCAGTTTTTTGAAAAAGTCTCTCGGACATTCTGGACACTGATGGTTTCCCCCCCAGTATGAGTTCTCATGTGTCTTCTAAATGATTTGAAGAAAAGTTTTCAGACATTTTGAACACTGAAATGGTTTCTCTCCGTATGAGTTCTCATGTGACTTTCTAAATGATTTTCCTTTTGAAAAGCTTTCAGGCATTCTGAACACTGAAATGGTTTCTCTGCAGTATGAGTTTCCATGTGTCTTACTAAATTAGTTTTTCCCAGACATTCTGAACACTGATAAGGCTTTTTCCAGTACAGCATAAGTTTTCTTGGAATTACTAAGTCAGATTTTTCTGAAAAGTCTTTGGGACATTCATAACACTGATATGGCTTTTCTGCAGTATGAGCTCGTGTGTCTTACTAAGGTCTTACAAAAGTATTATTATTATTATTATTATTATTATTATTATTATTATTTTTAAACTATTAAATTACTTTTTTCAGAAAACTGTTTTAGACCCCTGAAGTGCTTTTTACCATAATAAATATGGGCAGAGATATACATTGAGGTTTTGTGAAGAAGATTATTTTAGTGAGTGTGAATGTTGAACAACTGTACCTTTGTTGCTTCAAAAATTTTTTTTCAAGTATTTAGACAATCAAGAGAAAAATAAATTCTCAAATAATAATTAAATTGTTTAATTGGCATATTTTGGGTTTAAACAAAAAAACTAATATTTATGTAATATTTTATTATTATAAAAATAGGAAGCAATAAACCAGTGAAGGTAATGTATGTCTGAGGAATATGAAGAGTAACACTAGCAGATATTTCAGTGTTTATGAAATACTGACATTTACCTGTTTTGGCACGAAAAATTGCATTACCAACACTTGTTACAGTGTTATAACAGTATTAGCACTTAGCTAATGTTGTCACTTTTAAGAGTGTTATCACTATTATTAATACTGTTGATAGTGTTTCCCTGTATTATTAACACTGCAGATATTGTTGACACTATTATTAACATGGTAGTTAGTGTTGTCACTGTATATACATTAGAGTATTTATAGAACTTGCATAATTTCTAACATAGATGTCAAACCTACAAGGGCCCGCCTCGGGTGTCAGGATGACCGCAGTATTGACACTGCAAATGCCGCCTCTGGTATCAGGATGACCTGCATGTGATACAAAAGTGCCAGCCTCTGGTATCAGGATGACCTGCAGTACTGATACTAAAGTGCCAGCCACTGGTATCAGGATGACCTACAGTATTGACACTACAAGTGCCAGCCTCTGGTGCCAGGATGACCCCCCAGTATTGACACTACAAGTGCCAGTCTCTGGTGCCAGAATGACCTAAATTTGACACTACAAGTGCCAGCCCCCAGCCCCAGGATGACCTAAAAAAAAAAAAATTAATCTTTTATTATTATAACTACTGTTATTTTTTTTAACATGCAGTTACCCCCAAAAAAAGGGGGGTGACTCAATAAAAAAAAAAAAAAGAAGCACTTTCAACATCACTCACCCCTTTTTCTTGTTTTCCCCAGGGGGGGGATGATACTACAGTTCAGATGTCCCTCCAAACTACAAATCCCCCCCTCAACCTTCTAGGGGCAGGCATTGTTTCCCCAAGCTCCAGGACATAAGTCCATCTAACTGGTTTCCCTGTTCCCCCTCCACAAATGTTACCTTGCTCACACTCCAACAGCACTTCAAGTCTATATATAACACCCCTCAATTCCCCCTTTCCCCCTCCCACCAATCTTTCCTAGGATGATTCCTTTTTCCCCTTCCCCCTCCCCCCCCCAGATTTACATGCCCTATAAGTCATCCTTTTTTTTGTTCCATTCTTCTAAACATCCGAATCACCTCAACAACCCTCCTCAGCCCTTTTTGGATAATATTTTAGTAACTATACCTCCATTTAATCTCCAAGCTATGGGCGTGCATTACTCAATAATGTAAGTAATCACAAAGTGTTGGATTTCTCTTTTTTTTCATAGTGGTTATTTTGTATATTGTGATATCACCTGTTTATTGATCTTTTGCATGTAACATCAGTGGTACCCGGTTAACGATGGCCCCCCAAATTTGGCCCTTTTTTTAAGTTTTTTTTTTAAATGCTTTTATAAGTGTGTTTTAGGTTAAAAAGGACTAGTCAAATTTTACATCATTCCTTATGGAGATAAATTCGTTTGGTAATGGCACTTGAGCAGCATTCTGGAACAAAAAAATATGGTTAAACCCGGGAAAACCACTGTATATGTATACACACCCATTTTTGAATTTTCTTCTATTTTCTTAATATTTTTGCCCCTTTCATCCCTTTCATCTCCATGGGGGAGTGGAAAAGAATCTTTCCCTGTAAGCCTTTGTTGGAAGAGGACCAAAATGGCAGGAGCAATGGGTTAGTAACATCTTCTGTAAATTTCTAAATAAGATGATGTGGGCAGATGATAAAAAAAAGATGAGTGCCAATTTGGGAATGAAAAAAAGTTGGATGTCCAATTTAAGCAAAACAAAGCTGAAGGGGGTAAGAGAGTTTCATGGGAAAAATAAAGGGGATTATGTCAAAGAGAGGAATGTGGAAGAAAATTTTGGGATTTAACCCTTTCGGGTCCAAGGCCATTTTGGAAGGGTGCCCAGTGTCCAAGAATTTAAAAAAAAAAAAAACTTTTTTCTTATGAAATGGTGAAATCTTTTTCTGAAGGAAATAAAACAAAAAATTTCGAAATTTGATTAAAATTGCGAAATTATGCTCGCAATTTTGATGCCAGCGATATTTACGCATCGGTGTTTGCCAACTTTGATTCCCATTTTAGGCCAATTACATTATTCCAGTTTCCAAATTCTTTGCTATTTCACCTATATTACTTCTATTCTATCGATTGACACAAGAAATCGCCCAGTCAACCGTTTCAACTAAAAAAAAAGTGATTGGAAATTGGTAAATTTAAACCAATTTAACTCAAAGTTCAAAAAATTTTCTAATTTCAAAATAGGGTGCAGAATAAAAATGGGAATTCCTGCACTAAACTAACATTTCCTCTGTTCATTAGTTACGTTTTCAGTCTTTACAAATGAATTCCATTTTTTTTTTTATTCACATAATAATTTTTATTAAACCAAAAAATGGAAGATTTACTGTTTAATATTGAATAATTGTACAAATAATATCACCACATTTGTGAATGTATTAGCCCACCGCTGGCGTGTATTGGGCGTGTGAGGTCATTTGTTTACTCTTGAACATTGGCAAAATTTAACATTTCCTATTTTGAGCTCAGTTTTTAAGCCATTTCAAATACTATAACCAATCAAAATCATCTCTAGATTTGTAATATATCTTCCATTCTATCAAATAAAATCAAAAACGCAAATACAACTAAAAAGTACCCAGCAAAAACACTGCAAAAATCGCTTTTTCGAAAATTCGGGTTTTAGTTTTTTTCTCTCTATGCACTGTGTGCTGCAGGATTTGTTTTATTGGTGCACACTTACCACATACAACCACATGCGTCCCATACGGCTCAACTGAAAACGGCCGTAACCCGGGGCCGAAACGGGGCTAACCGAGGTCCCGAGTATATGTATTGGGAGGAAAAAAAAGAGATAAAGAGAATGGTGAAGGAATTTAAAAAGGGGAGCAAATGAGAGAGTGGGTGAGATCTGTCAAACAAATTTTTGGGTAATAAGAAAAAGTTTTGGAGGAGATTAATTAGTTGGAAAACCTAGAGAATGAATGGATATAACAGTTAAAAATAGAAAGGAGAACTTGGAGGTATCGGAAAGATGGAAGGAATATTTTGAGGTACTGCTAAATGTTAAAGATAGGGAAGATATGATTTTGTGCAGTAGCCAGGGATGTATAACATATTAGGAGTGAGGAAAAGCCATATGTGTGTGTGGGGGAGGTGCATAAAGCTGTAAATAGAATGAAAGGGGGGTAAAGCAGCTGTGATTGATGGGATCAAGACAGAAATGTTAAAAAATGGTGGGGGAATAATTTTGGAATGGTTGGTGCTATATTTAATAATTGTATGAAAGAGGGGAAGGTACCTAGGAAGTGGCAGAGAGCATGCATTGTTCCTTTGTATAAAAGCAAAGGGGACAAAAGAGTGTAAGAATTATAGGGGAATAAGCCTGCTGACTATACCTGGTAAAGTGTATGGAAGAGTTAATCATTAAAAGAATTAAGAGTAAGACGGAGAACAGGATCGCAGATGAACAAGGAGTCTTTAGGAAACGTGGAGGGGGGGGTGTAGACCAAGTGGTTTACAGTAAAGAATGTAAGTGAACAGTATTTAGATAAGGGTAAATACAGTAAAGAATATAAGTGAACAGTATTTAGATAAGGGTAAAGAGCTTTTCGTTGGATTTTGTGGATTTGGAAAAGGCATATGATAGGCTGGATAGGCAATATGGCAGATGTTGCAAGTGTGTGGAATAGTTGACAGGTTACTGAAAGCATTTAAGAGTTTTTACAACGATAGTGAGGCTCAGGTTAGGGTATGTAGGAGAGAGGGAAATTATTTCCCAGTAAAAGTAGGCCTTAGACAGGGATGTGTGATGTCACCATGGTTCTTCAATATATTTATAGATGAAGTTGTATGAGATGAATGCTTGGGTGTTGGGAAGAGGTATGGGATTGAAAGACAAGGAATCTAACACAAAGTGGGAGTTATCAGTGTTGCTTTTTGCTGATGACTCTGTGCTTTTGGGAGATTCTGAAGAGAAATTGCAGAGGTTGGTGGAAAATTTTGGAGGGTGTGTAAAAAAAATTGAAAATGAACATAGGAAAGAGCAAGGTGATAAGGATAATAAAAAAAGATTGGATATCAGATTGGAGGGAGTATGGTGAAGTGAATATGTTCATATATTTGGGAGTGGATCTGCCAGCAGATGTGTCAATGAAAGACGAGGTGGACCATAGAAATGACGAGAGAAAAAAGGTGAGTGATGTACTTAAAGCTGCCATGGGTGAATTCAACTCAAATCACTCAGTTAATTAAATACAGTGGACCCTCGGTTAACGGCCTGCTCCAAACACTAACAATTATGTAAGTGTATTTTTGTAAGTGCTTTTGTAAGTGAATACCACCAGATGTAGACCAAACAAAATGTAAACTTTGTCAGTTGGACTATTGTCACACCCTGCGTCATTATGTACTGGAGTGCGACAAAATTAATGAATTCAGAGACAACTCACTCAGAAATGTTCAAGATATGTCAAAGTATTTTATCCACAGTGGTATATTACAGACCATTCTGGAAAAATACCCTGACTTTGCTCCCTGTAAATAAAGCATTGCCACGTGTGTGTGTGTGTGTGTGTGTGCGTGTTGATTGCCATTTTGTCCTGTGCACATGTCGATTGAAGGCTGGGCCTGTTGTGTGTGCATGTGTGTGTATGTATATATGTGTGTTAGTTACCATTTTGTCCTAGGCACATGTCGATTAGACACTAGGCCTGTTGTATGTATGTGTGTGTGTGTGTGTAACGAAACACTTCGAAATGTTTCGGCCCCGCCGGGAATTGAACCCGGGCCCTCCGTGCGTGAAGCAAGAGCGCTAGCCACCATGCCATCAGGGCGTGTGTGTATGTGTATGTGTGTGTGTGTGTGTGTATGTGTGTATATGTATATGTAAGTGTGTATGTATATGTGTGTGTGTGACCCAACAATAAAATTTGTACCAAGAACTCATTACAGTTGTGACCGGGTGTAGACTAGTGAAGTGTTCATTGCGTTATAATTTGTTCATGATTGTAACCATATATAAACGTAAGTAAGTAAATTTACTTACATGTTTCATTACCTTTGTAACTTGTGAGTTCATTACCTTTGTAGCTTGTTAGTTCATTAACTTTGTAACTTGCTCAGCTATCAAAACTTTGGGGTCCAGTCCCTGGACCCATTATGTACCTCTGTAATCTTTTGACTACCACCCACAGGATGGGTATGGGGTGCATAATAAAGATATCAAACAAACAAACTTTTGTAAGTTATGTTTGGGGGTCCAAAAGGACTAATCTAATTTACATTATTCCTTATGTTAATAAATTCGTTCGGTAACGGCACTTGAACAGCATTCTGGAACGAATTATGGCCGTTAACCGGGGGTCCACTGTATGTACTTAAAAATAACTTACTATTTAGTACAGCTACTGGTAAGAAGGTAGGGGGAGTTTTAAAAACATTCTGGTAGTACCAAAGAAATTCAGAATTCAGGTCCTTAACCCTTTGAGGGTCGAGAGGCCCTCTCCCAAACTTGTTCTCAGTGTCGAAAATTTTTCAGAAAAAAAAAAAAATTATTTTTTCTTATGAAATGATAGAGAATCTTTTTCCAATCATAACGCCACCAAAATTATGAAATTTGATGGAAAACTAACGGAGTTATGCTCTCTCAAAGTTAGCAGTATCAATGACATTTACGCATCCGCGATTTCGCCCACTTTGACCAAATTTGCCCACTTCGGCAAATTCCAATGTTTCAGTCTACTAAAGTTATAGCTATTTCGCTAGAACTTCCTTTCTTCTATCGATTGAGTACAAGAAACCGCCTATTTACCAATTTGCAACTACCCAAAATAGTGGTCAGAAAATGACAATTTGGCCAATTTCACACAAATTTCAAACGATGCCAATTTCAAAATAGGGTCCAGAATAAACAAGGCAGACATTCTTGGCACTAAAATAACATCTTCTCTGTTCATTAGTCACGTCTCCAGGCCCCTCTAACATTACTTTTGCTTTCCATTTTAAATTTTTATTCTCAAAAAAAAATAGAAGATTTACTGTTATGTATACAACTGCATCATTGTAGAAACGGTATAAATAATATCAGTGCACTTGTGCAAGAATATTAGACATGCCAGTTGATGTGCATTGGACGCATGGCGTGATTTGTTTACTCTTGAACATCGACAAAAATCGAACATTTTCGCTACTTTCCGCTCAGTTTCAAGGTACTTGTCATCGTAAACCAATCAAAATCATCACCATTTCTGTAATATATCTTCCATTCTATCGAATGAGACCAAGAAAACCAGAATACAACCACAAATACCATACGAAAATACACCCGAAAGTCACTGTTTTAAACCAAAAAAACGGTCAGTTTTTTTTTTCTCATTATGCACTGCCTGCTTCAGGATTTTTTTTATACTGCGCACACTGACCATGCAGACCCATTCTTTCATATGTAGGCCTGCCAGCTTTCTTCCACCAGATTTGAAGGCACTAGAATTTAGGCATACTAGTACGTGACCGACACTGGCTGCAATGACGTACTAGTACGGGACCGACTGTACTGTAATATTTTAATACTGTAATATTGTTGCAACCCTCAATCCTGAGTGCTCTCCTGTTGTCGCAAAATATTTGAAAAAAAAAAAAAAAATCTTATCAAAATGTTAAGATTATTTTTCTGATTGTTTTTATCCTAAAAACTGATTTTTGCCATCAATACTTACCGAGATATGGAGGTGTAAAGTTGGCAGAAAATGAGCAGCGAATGCCGCTCATTCAGTAAACATTTGTTTACTTCCATTCGTAGATTTCTTGTTTATTTTACTATTTTCTTTTTTTACGTAACTTATGTGGCCTGTGAGACCAAGGTAAGGTGCAATGTATATACAGTGGTCCCTCGGTTTTCGCCGAAAATTCGTTCCAGAATGCTGCTCAAGTGCCATTACCAAACGAATTTACTTCCTTAAGAAATAATGTCACGTATGTTAGTCTATTTCAGACCCCAAAAATACACTTGCAACAGCACTTACGAAAATACACTTACATAAATGTTTGAGTTTGGAGATGCACGAAAACCGAGGGACCACTGTATATACACTCGTATGCAACACAATAATAGCATAAACATTAGTATCTTTATATAGTTTACAAAACTTGTTTACACAAACAAACAATAAAAAAAATGTTCATTACTATTCTTCTATAATATACAGTGGACCCCCGGCTAACGAACACCCCGGAAATTGTACAATTATGTAAGTATAATATTGTAAGTGCTTCTGGAGGTGTATTTTTGGGAGTCTGAAATAAACTAACCTACGTGACATTATTTCTTAAGGAAGTAAATTCGTTCGGTAATGGCACTTAAGCAGGCTTCTGGAATGAATTTTTTTCGTTAGCCAGGGGTCCACTGTACACTGGTCCCTTGGTTTTCGTGCATCTCCAAACTCGAACATTTATGTAAGTGTATTTTCGTAAGTGCTGTTGCAAGTGTATTTTTGGGGGTCTGAAATAGACTAACCTACGTGACATTATTTCTTAAGGAAGTAAATTCGTTCGGTAATGGCACTTGAGCAGCATTCTGGAACGAATTTTCGGCGAAAACCGAGGGACCACTGTATATACAAATGTACACTCACTGGACACTTTCCTAGAACTCCTGCAGCTTGTGGAATTCTTTGAAACTTGGGTATATGCACAGTGGAGTTTTACACTCCTCACACATAAAATGAGTGTCTGCATTTTTGTGGGCGTTTTGTGGTATGTTTACAGACAAAACACCTCTTCTGAGCATTTTTCTTGAGTAGTAGCAGGCAGTTGTATGGGGTAGTGATCACCAGGCCTCAGACGAGAGGGCATGTGTTGATAATTTTGTGGGCGCTGGTCTATTGCAGGTGTTGTTCCTTGGTACTTGAATATTATTTGTCTGATGACTGACAAACAAAATTCACCATATTTGGGTTTGTTGTTGGTCTTCAACTAGTACATGTTATAAGCATTCAGCATGGAAATATCAAGAAGATGGAAAAAGAGTTTTATGTACCACTTATAACTTTTGCGGACACAATCAGCAAACACAATCTGCATGTCACATTTGTCCACTAAGCGCATATTGAGGTTGTAGTCCATCACATCTGCAGGTTTTAGAATGGGTTCATTGGTCTCTCTATTCTGCCTTCCACTGTCTACCATTTCGTGTCCGTGAACTGATGTCAACAATGTGACATCACGTTTGTCTTGCCACCCAAATGCCATGATGTCATTGGCAGCAAACACCTGCACTTCACCTCTACAAGTGCCAGCCGCGATCCTAGGCATATGTTTACGATATGCACGCACTGTACCGCACACATCTGTCATGTTCACTCGCAAAAAATCACTGAGGGAGGGGCTTGTGTACCAGTTATCAGTACAGTGGACCCCGAGTAACGAACAAAATTCATTCCAGAAGCCTGCTCAAGTGCCATTACCGAACGAATTTACTCCCTTTAAAAAAATAATGTCAAGTAGGTTAGTCCATTTCAGACCCCCAAAAATACACTTACAAAAGCACTTACAATATTATACTTGCATAATTGAATTTTCCGGGGTGTTGGGTACTCGGGGGTCCATTTAATAATATATGCCCTTACCAAGATTTTGGTTTCCATCATTGTTCTAACCACATCCCCAGAGATCCCCCAATAACTTCCGGGGTATCTTGAAAATGATAACTTTCAGTGTACAAATAATACCCCAAAACAAGACCACTGTAGCAATCACAAAGCACAAACAACTTTATACCAAAGTGTTTCCTTTGCTTGGTATATACTGTTGAATGACAGTTTACTTTTGAACAGAATCAGTGACTCATCAATAACAAGCTTCCTGAAGGGATAAAAATGCATATTGAATTTCTCTTTCAGATACAGAAACACGTTCCTAATCTTATATAACCTGTCGTTTCTGTCAGGCCTGGTTTTGTCAGAGAAGTATAGCATACGTAACAGTTGCACAAATCGATTCACTGATATTATATCACTGAAACCTGGTGTTGCAATCAGGCGGTCTGTCGACCAGTATGATTTGACACTGTGCTTATACACATGTGGCATAAACATTATTGTGGCAAAGAAAAGATACATCTCAGCCACAGTTGTCTCTTTCCACTTGTGGAGGTGTGATATAAACATTTTATGTTTATATACTATGGAGGTGTGGTAGCCGGGCGGAGAGAAAACATTACGTCACTCCCCTTAATGCATAACGCTTTTGTTTACAATTCTCGGTATGAATTATTCATTACTTCTCCCTTTTTTTATGATGGCATCTAAAGGTAGTTGATAGAAATGATTAAACTCAGTGAACATGGTATGTCGATGGTAATACAGTGGTCCCTTGGTTTTTGTGTTTAATCCATTCCAGAGGGGTCGACTAAAACCAAAAAACGACAAAACCAAAACCATTTTTTCCCCTAAGAAATAAAAGTAAATTCAATTAATTCGTTTTAGACACCCAGGGGTATTTTTTAAAAAAATAATAATAATAATAATAATATAATATTTTTATTTTTGGACATGATACAAAGAATTACATTTGGTTATTGAGTTACATGAGGTGTACATGCCAAAAACCCTAGTATGCAGGGCATTTTTTGGGGAGACTTAAAATTAACTTAAAACTAAATTGTAAAATTTTTTTAGATAGTATACAATGAGTAATATGTAGTTTTAAGCTATGAAATTTTAACATAGTTT
>WNWK01056620.1:0-10959 GCA_009830355.1 Cherax destructor
GCCTTCTAGAGTGCAGATTCAGGCCCTCAGTCATAGGGAAGATTTCTAATACAAGTGAATGTAATTTTAGGGTCTTCAATCTTTCTTCATACGGAAGATTTCTAATGCTATGTATTAATTTAGTCATTCTACGCTGAATGTTTTCTAACGAATTAATATCCATTCTGTAATATGGAGACCAGAACTGAGTTTGAATCTAGGTGGGGCCCTTTACTAACGATGTATAAAGCTGCAATATAACCTCTGGACTTCTGTTACTAACACTTCTTGATATAAATCCCAGTAATCTGTTTGCCTTATTACGCACGCTAGGCATTGCTGTCTTGGTTTAAGGTTGCTGCTTACCATCACCCCAAGTCCTTCTCGCAATCTGTATGGCTAAGTTCTACGTTATTTAACTTATAAGTGCTTGAGTTATGGACACTCCCGAGCTCCAGAACCTTGCATTTATCTACATTGAACTGCATCTGCCACTTTTCTGACCACGAATTGAGTCTGTCTAAATCCTCCTGAAGTTCCCAAAATCCTCCTGAAGTCCTTCAATCTGTACTCCATGGACTGTAGGAGACAGATACATCATAATTTACAACTGGTAATTCACAACTAGTAAATTCTGGAGATATTGGTCCCAAATTTGAACAATTTAATCACTCCCAACTAAAGCAAGAGATCAGCAGACGTGTACAATACCCCCCCCATGAAAAGCAGTGTTGCCATGAGTAAACTATAAGATGACTATGTGTGAAGAGACGAAGACTCTTCACCTCTTCCTACATATAACGAGAATTACCAACAGTTCCCAAGCTGTCTTCAAGAGAGACCCAGATAAATTCCTCAATTCAGTTGCTGATCAGCGTGGCTGTGGTGCTGACACTAGACTCTGTGCGGTTAACACCAACAGCCTGGTTGATGAGGCCATCAACCAGAAGGCCTGGTCTGGGATCGGGCCGCGGGGCGGTGATCCCTGAAATCGTTTTCAGATCAACTTCACCTGAGTAAACAAATGAATTACTCGTCGATAAGTTTACTGTGTATTCAGTAACTACGCCAAACACCCAAAAGATATTGTTTTTGAAAATTTTTGGCAAATTAACAAATTTACGAAGAAACAATTTCTGGTGATTTAGTTACCTGCTAGTAACGAGTGTGGTGGAGGAGACACTGAGAGCAGCAGGTGAGGAGCATACACATGTGGTGGCAGGCAGACAACATAGCATACTAACTTTTACATGCACAGGACGAGTTCAGCCAGAGTTGCGACACTCACACTCAGGGTATAAGCAAATGGCCAGGTCAACATGAGTTGACTGACCTGTGAAGGCAGAGGTGGAAGAGAAGGGGGTAGGAAGAGGGTCCCAGCCAGCGTGTCTCAGGTCAGGTCATCATTATGAAACCCAGGTGTGGTGGATAACTGCAACACTACACAGGTGTGGGCTGAACTGCAACACTAAAAGGTGTGGTGGTTTACCTGCAACATACAACACACTAACATTAACCTCGCAGAGAGTATGGAACTGATAATGTATATCACAACACGCATCACAAGAGTATATATAAACAAATGAAAGAAAGAAATGGGAGATATAGAAACTACAAACAGAAACATAGCCTAACAACGTTAATACAAGTCAGTGGAGGACACAGAATACACACACCAGAATGTAAACTGTACTGGATGGAGGAAGAGTATTCACACAAGTTACCTTACAACCACATAGAACTAAGCAGAACAAAACATTAATAAGATCCTCCCCCCGAGAGATCCGGTGTGGGGCCGGGCCGCGGGAGCGATGACCACAGAATAACCTCCTTACCTTTACCTTACCTTTGAAGAGTTTCGAGAGTATCTACTCTCTGAGCACGGCCATGGGCCAGGCTCGTCTGGTGCTTGCCTGGTCAACCAGGCTGTTGCTGCTGGAGGCCCGCTGTCCCACATATCCATCACAGCCTGGTTGATCTGGCACCCGATGAAGATACTTGTCCAGTTTCCTCTTGAAGGCTTCTACACTGGTTGCAGCGATGTTTCTGATATCTTCTGGTAAGATGTTGAATAGTCTGGGACCCCGGATGTTAATACAGTGCTCCCATTTGTCCCCACCGCACCCCTGCTCCTCACTGGGTTTATTTTTACACTTTCTCCCATATCTCTCACTCCAGTATGTTGTTATGGCAGTGTGCAGATTTGGGACCAGGCCCTTAAGTATTTTCCAAGTATATATTATTATGTATCTCTCTCTCCTCCCCTCCAATGAGTACATGTTCAAGACTTGAAGGCGTTCCCAATAATTTAGATGTTTCAATGGCTCAATGTGAGCCGTAAACGATCTCTGAATTTGTTCCAGCTCTGCTATTTCTCCTGCCCTGAACGGGGCTGTCAGCACAGAGCAGTATTCTAAGTGGGGAGAATAAGGATTTGAAGAGTGTCACCATCGGCATTATTTCCTTTGTTTTGAAAGTTCTCAATACCCACCCCGTCATCTTCCTGGCTGTTGTAATCTTTGTCTTGTTATGGTCTTTAAACGACAGATCAGCAGACATAATTATTCCCAAGTCCTTAACGTGTTCCTTTCGTTCTATTTGGTGACCCTCTTGCGTTTTGTATATAGTGTTCCTTTTGAGTTCTTCATTTTTTCCATACCTAAGCAGCTGAAACTTATCACCATTGAACGTCATGTTGTTCTCCACTGTCCACTGGAAAACACTGCTTATGTCCTTGTAATTTTTCAGTGTCCTCTACCGTAGTGACTTTCATGCTTATTTTTTGTGTCATCTGAAATGATAACAAAAGTGGCCGGGTGTTTTTATCTATGTCTTATGAGGGAGAAACAGCAGAGGTGCCAGGACAGGCCTGGGCACTGAGCTTTGACCTCGTGATCCTGGATCTTGCCCCACTACTACTTTTTGTGTTCGTGTGTTAGGACCAAATATCCATCTGCCTACCTTTCTCAGTAATGCCTATGGCCCTATTTTGTGCGCTATCACTCCTGATTCATTTGTGCCTTTAAAATCTGTGTAAATCACATCTGCGTTTTGGTCGCCCCTCCTCCAATTCTGTCAAATGGTTCAGCAGCGTGACAGGCATATCGTCCCGCCTGAAGCCATGCTGGTTCGGGTTATGTTGGTTGGTGGCCGAACTTTGTAACTGCCGTCTCATCACTCTTTCAAAGATTTTATGAGGGAAGTGAGGGCACTGGTCTGAATTTTAGCGGTGTTTACTCCCCGGTATTTCACCAGATTAAGCCTTTCCCACAGTACTAAGGGCTCTTGTAATGGTCTTCACTGCTTTATAAAAAACATTCCATGAATTGGTCCAGGTGCTGAGGAGTGGGCATGTTGTCCATTTCTTTTCGAAATCTATGGGTTTTATAATGTCTCCCTTTGATATACCTTGAAGAGTTTCGAGGATTTTTCTGAGCCCGGCCATGGGGCTGTTGGTGCTTGCCTGGTCAACCAGGCTGTTTGCTGGAGGCCCGCGCCCCACATATCCATCACAGCCTGGTTGATCTGGCACCTGGTGAAGATATTTGTCCAGTTTCCTCTTGAAGGCTTCTACACTGGTTCCAGCCGTGTTTCGATATCTTCTGGTAAGATGTTGAATAGTCTGGGACCCCGGATGTTAATACAGTGCTCCCGTATTGTCCCCACCGCACCCCTGCTCCTCACTGGATTTATTTTACACTTTCCCATATCTCTACTCTATATGTTGTTATGGCAGTGTGCAGATTTGGGACCAGGCCCTCAGTACTTCCATGTATATTATCATGTATCTCTTCTCCTCCGCTCATGGTACATGTTCAAGACCGGCGTTCCCAATATTTAGATAAATCCATGTGAGCGTAACGATCTCTGGATTTGCAGCCTGCACTCCTCCAAGGGGTCACTGACAGTATTCAGGAGGGCACAGCGATTTGAATAGTGTCACATCGGCATTATTTCCTGTTTTGAAAGCTTCTCCTCACCATCTCCTGGCTGTTGTATCTTGTCTAGTCTTTAAACGACAGATCAGCAGACATAATTTTCCAGCCTTTTCGCCCTGGTGGGCTCTTGCGTTTTGTATATAGTGCCTTTTGTTCTTCATTTTTCCATACCTAAGCAGCTGAAACTTATCACCATTGAAGTCATGTTGTTCTCCACGCCATTAAACCTTTTTTCCTGTAATTTTTCGTGTCCCTCACCTGTAGAGGACACTGAAAATTACAGGAGGACATAAGCAGGGTCTTCCAATGGGCAGTGGAGAACAAAACATGTTCAATGGTGATAAGTTTCAGCTGCTTAGGTAATGGAAAAAATAAGAATCAAAGGAACACTATATACAAAACGCAAGAGGGTCACCACATAGAACGAAAGGAACACGTAAAGGACTTGGGAATAATTATGTCTGCTGATCTGTCGTTTAAAGACCATAACAAGACAAAGATCACAACAGCCAGGAAGATGACGGGGTGGGTATTGAGAACTTTCAAAACAAGGGAAATAATGCCGATGGTGACACTATTCAAATCGCTAGTTCCCTCACTAGAATACTGCCAGTGCTGACGGCCTGTTCAGGGAGGAGAAAACGAGCTGGAACAAATCAGAGATCGTTTACGGCTCACATTGAGCCATTGAAACATCTAAATTATTGGGAACGCCTTCAAGTCTTGAACATGTACTCATTGGAGCGGAGGAGAGAGAGATACATGATAATATATACATGTCGGTTAGGTGGTCTGCGCGGCCTTCTGCTGGAGTGAAAAATATTTCTGCATTTTCTACCTTGCTGTCATTTAGTGGGTTGCTGAACACTGACTCATACTGTTCTTTTAGGATTTCACTCATTTCCTGTTCATCATCAGTATACGAATCTCCTCTCAATAATGGCCCAATTCTACAGGTAGTTCTTAGCTTGGATTTTGCATAGGAATATAAATATTTTGGGTTTCTTGCAATATCCTGTATGGCTCTTTGTTCCCTTTGTACTTCTTCTGTCAGGTATGACATCTTAAGTTTTTGCTCTAATTCAGTGATCTCTCGGTTAAGGCTATCTCTCCTCTGTTGCAACATATTTGTGTTTTTCAGCAATTCAGTAACCCGTTTTCTTCTCCTGTACCATCTCCTACGCTCTCTATATCTGATCTTCTTCAGAAAGGTATGCCCCAGCACAAGTTAAAACAGTACTGAACTTCAATAGTGTCACCACAACTAAATTCATCAAGTATTTATTTAGCAACACTGAATGCCTCTGCAGCTTAGTGATGACCTTTACCTTTGATATACCTTTGATGAGTTTCAAGAGTCTTCCCCCTACTCGGGCGGCCATGGGACCCCGGCTCGTTTGGTGCAACTGTCAACCCCGACTGTTGCTGCTGGAGGCCCGTTGCCCCACATATCCATCACAGCCTGGTTGATCTGGCACTTGGTGAAATTTTCTCTTAAAGACTTCTACACTTGTTTCTGATATCTTCTGGTAAGATGCTGAATAATCTGGGGCCACGAATGTTGATACAGTGTTCCCTTTGTCCCACCGCCCCCTGCTTTCCACTGGGTTTTTACACTTCCTCCCATATCTCTACTCCAGTATGTTGTTATGGAGGTGCAGATTTGGACCAGATCCTCAGTACTTTTCCGGGGATATATTATCAGATTTCTCTCCCCTTCTTTCGTTTTGGGTGTTAAAAACAAGGGTCACTTTACTCCCTTTTATCTCATTTTTATTTTAATTAATATATTTTTTATGTTCTGATAATTAAAATTTTTATAATAGTTCTTATGATTTCATAGCCAATCTTTTTTCTAAAACACTAATATTGGGCACTGAAATAGTACTAAATAGTCCCCAAAAATCACGACGGGTGAACATTTACACCTGCCTTGGTCATTCTATTGTCTGAAATATAAACAAAAGTTTTATAGGTCTCAGCAATGTTTTAACATGCGGGAGTATACATGAAACTTCTTGAGCATGGCGTTAGACAAGAATGACTAAACCGCTAACAGGGTAAGAGTGGAGTGACACAATGATAGGCACTGCTGCGGACCCTGATTTTATTTTTTTCACTGTTACACAAACATGCCCTATCTGTCTGTTACTTGCTTATCTGTCAGTCTAGCTCTGCTTATCTGCGCAGCTCTGCTTATCTGTCAGTTAGCCTTCTTATTGTCAGTCTAGCTCTGCTTATCTGTCAGTTTTAGCTCTGTATCGTCAGTCTAGCTCTGCTTATCTGTCAGTCTAGCTCTATCGTCAGTCTATTTGCTTATCTGTCAGTCTACTCTGCATCTGTCGTCTGCCTGCTTATCTGTCAGTCTGGCCCCTGCTTATCTGTCAGTCTGCTCTGCTTATCTGTCAGTCTAGCTCTGCTTATCTGTCAGTCTAGCTCTGTTATCTGCCCAGTCTAGCTCTGCTTACCCTGTCAGTCTAGCTCTGTATCTGTCAGTCTGGGCTCTGTTTATCTGTCAGTCTGGCTCTGCTTATCTGTCAGTCTAGCTCTTTATCTGCCCAGTCTGCTCTGCTTATTTGTCAGTCTAGCTCTGCTTATCTGTCTTTCTGTCTGCCTGTGTATCTGTCTTTCCATCTGCTTTTCTCTGTCTCCGGGAGAGGGTGAATTACCTCACCCTGTCCATCTTCCTCCTCCAGTGAATAATTTCCTCTACTGTGATCTGATGCTGTTGGAGATGAAGCTCTTGCAGCTCTTCAGTGGTTAGCTCTACCCTGTGGTCCTCCACCAACTCTTCCACATCCTTGCCACTCACCTCCAACCCCGGGGGGTTGCACAACAGGACTGGGGTCGTCAGGGTCAGGGTCAGCCTCAAACAATTCAAAAATCCTCTGTTGGACCCGTTTCCCACAACTGTCTCCAAGCAGAGTTCAAAGGGCCTGGAAGACACTCCCCCCCAAGCCTTACCTATAAGGCTTATGCAATGGAGGATACTGGAAATGATCTTTCCAGAATTCTCTTAAGTCAATTTAGTGTCTGAGGTCATTTCAAAGCACTTTTGAAACTGCTTTTGTGTACAGTTTTTAAGTTAGAAATGACCTGCTGGTCCATGGGCTGGATGAGAGGAGTGGTGTTAGGAGGCAAGAACTTCCTGTGATGAAACTGAACTCATCAGACAAATAGTCTTCCAAGTTGTGAGGATGAGCAAAAGCATTGTCAGTCCAAAGGCACTTGAATCCTAATTTCTTTTCCTGTAGGTATTTTTCACACTGGGACCAAACACTCCTGTCAACCATTCCAGGGAAAAATTGTCCCTGACCCATGCCTTAGTTTGCTTCCAAAAAACACACAAAATTTTTCTTGTTGACATTGTATTTCTTGAACACTGGGATTTTCAGTGATACACCAGTAAAAAGGGTTCACTTTAAAATCCCCCCTAGCCCTTTCTACACAACATGAGAGTTAGCCTGTCTTTCATGGCTTATTTTCCTGGCAGTGCCTTTTCCTCTTAGGGAATGTAGGTCAGAGTTGGCATTTTCTTCCAAGGGCCTGTTTCATCACAATTAAACACTTGTTGGGTTGAATTTTCAGTGTCTAAAACCCCTTAAATTGAGGCACAAACTTTCCCGCAGCCTCACCTCCTTTAACCCTGTGTATGCCACTATGTTTCTAAATCTGTCAAAACCCGCCTTTTGCTGGACTTAAAATCACTCGTATCAGCACTGGTTTGGGGATTTTGTTGACAAGATCTGTGTGCAACTGCCTTGCCTTTTCCAAAAATTTTCTCCTGGAAACCTTCACCCGCTATCTGTTTTCATTGATCCCACCGCCAACAACCTTTCCCAAACCCCATCCACTGCTTTTGATCTATTTTTGAAGCATGTAACCCCCTTTGCAACATCAGCTTCCATGAGTTCTTTTTTCTTTGCCAGGATAGAGGTGATAGTAGATTTGTTTTTGTTGTACATCCTGGCAACTCCCACACATACGCCACTCTCATATTTTTCAACTATCTCCTTCAGTTCGATGGTGTTCCCTCACTTTCTTAACCACGGGGTGCCACTAGGAAGCTTCTTGGACCCAGGGGGCTTATATTTCACAGTGACAATCAATAAACACAATAAAATTTTTGGGAAATAGGTGAATGAGCAGCTGGATAAAGGATAAACAAAGCTAGACTGGCTCCGCGCCTGCGGGATGGGAAGGGGTCCTGAACACGGGCCGATAGTGGGAAACGAGGGCCGGTTATCGGGGAAAAATTGGGCCGAAAAAAGCAATCGAAAGTGGGAACGGCCGATACTCAGACCGCCGAAGATCGGGGTCCACTGTATATATAAAGCCCCTTGTTATACTGAGCATTTCGGCCAATTAGGTCAGTGTCAAAGGATGCGACCCACCAATCGACCAACACCCAGGTACCCATTCCTGATGGGTGAACATAGACAACAGGTGTAAAAAACCGCCCAATGTTTCTCCCCCTGGCTGGGAATTGAACCGAGACCCTCGCTGTGTGAAGTGGGGCTTGGACACCAGGCCCCCCATAGCCCTGTATAGATAGTGTTTACATTGAAGGGCATATACAGTGGACTGACTAACGATCAAAATTCATTGCAGAAGCTGCTCAAGTGCCATCCCGAACGAATTTACTTCCTAAGAAATAATGTCACGTAGGTTAGTCTTTTTCAGCCCCCCAAAAATACACTTCCAAACCCATTTAAAATTTTTACTTACATAATTGTACGTTTCGGGGTGATCGTTGGCGGGAGCCCACTTTTGTAAAACAGTTTTAGATAAAGATAGGGAAGTTTTTATGAGAATAGTGAGGCTCAGGTTAGGGTGTGTAGGAGAGGAGATTACAGTGGACCCCGAGGTTCGGTCATAACCCCTTTCCCAGGAGCTAAACCTTACTTCGAACTGTTGGTCAAAACCCTTATTTCTCATAAGAAATAATGTAAATACAATTAACCCGTTTCCACCCAAAAATATTCACCAAAATTCATTTTTTTAAAGAATAAATACTATAGTTTTACATACAGAAAACAATGGGGAAATAAATAAAAAGGGACTAATTATAATGGACAAATGAACAGTTAAATCAGTTTTAACTTTATTGAAGACTCTTGTTGGCGTATGGGAAAAGAGTCGGGAGAGTTTGTTTGGAGGCAGGACAAGAAGCCCCTTCAATATGACAATAATATCAACTCTACAGCTTTTTATCTAGCTCAATTCATCTAATATGACATAATAAACAATATTAATAACATAGAAACATGATATAAACTGTAGAATGAATAAAACATGTCATTACGAATGTAAGAAGGACCGGGTTCAATTCCGGCAGGTGGAAACTTTTTGCGTGTTTCCTTCACCTGTTGTCATGTTCACATGCAGCAAATAGGGGCCTGGGTTGTTAGTCAACTGGTTTTGGGTCGCATCCCCGAGGGACAAGATTGGACCCCAATGGAAATAAAATAGACAGTCCTGGGGTGGCCTGACTTTCTTGGGTTATCCTGGAGTGGCTAACCTTCCGGGGATAAAAATCTGAAGAAATCTTATCTTATCTTATCTTAAGGACTGGTGGTAGTGTGTTGTTGTTGTTGGGTTTATAAGGCCACTGACCATAAGCCGTGGTGGTGGCTGCAGCAGACCAATCCACTATTCACACAAACAATGTACAGTGGGCCAGAAAATCGTCCATAATCCGTTCCTGAGAGTCCCCTATTTTTTAAAATGGACGACTTTAAAACCATTTTCCCCATAAGAAAAAAATGTAAATCAAATTAATCCGTTCCAGACACCCAAAGTATTTAAAAAAAAAAAAATTTACATGAAATGTACATTTATCTACACAGAAACAATGAGATATACAGTGGTACCTCGGTTAATGATATCTTTTCGTTCCAGAATGCTGTTCAAGTGCTATTACAAATAAAGAAACATTTGTAATTAACGACTGTTTGGGATACTTAATAAAATCTCAGATTTTCAATATTTATTATATTATTATTAATATAAAAACATATAGTACTCTGAATAAAATCATAAATCTATATAATCTGTGTAAAACATATATAATCTCTTTATACACAAATTTTACCGTAGTAAAATTCACAAGTAAAAACAATCATAAAATTCAGTGCAGTGTCAAACGTCGCTGCCATCGTCGTGTCACACAGGACACCACCACACCTCTAGTTATGACACGCATTCGCTTCCGTGTCATCAGACACCCTTGTCTCTGTGTTACACAACACGCCTTCTCTCCGTGTCACCGACACTCTGTGCCCATGGCACGCCCCGTGTCATGACTCCGTCTCTAAAACCTAGTCACCGCGTCATCCGACACCAACACCAAATCCACGACTATTCCACTTGTGCGTGCCACCAGATCAATGAACACACACCAGTGACACTACAACACCAGTGACACTTTCAGGTACAGTCTCAACTCCGGGTACACAGTCTCAGGTACAAAACAGTCTCGGTACACTGTCTCCTCGCAGGACATGTCACTCTCCATAGTGCAGGTACACTCTCCATAGTGCAGGTACCTCTCCATAGTGCAGGTACACTCTCCATAGTGCAGGTACACTCTCCATAGTGCAGGTACACTCTCCATAGTGCAGGTACACTCTCCATAGTGCAGGTACACTCTCCATAGTGCAGGTACACTCTCCATAGTGCAGGTACACTCTCCATAGTGCAGGTACACTCTCCATAGTGCAGGGAAGAGTCTGTACACTCTCCAGGTTCGGAAGAGTCTGTACACTCTCCAAGGTGTACGGAAGAGTCTGTACACTCTCCAAGGTGTAGGGAGAGTCGGAAGGACACTCTACAATAGTGTATGTGGAGAGTCCGGTTAATGCTCTCCAGTGTGAGAGTATAGTTGACACACTCTACTAGAGTCTGGTGAACACTCTCTACTAGAGTCTGGTGAACACTCTAGGGGAGTCTGGTGGGGCACTCTCTACTAGAGTCTGGTGAACACTGTCAGTCAAGCCGACCCGGCAGTCAAACATCAGGTCTGATGCAACCCCTTACTGCC
>WNWK01056621.1:0-10958 GCA_009830355.1 Cherax destructor
GGACAGAAACAGTGCAAAACAGGATCCTGCAGCAGAAACCACGGTTAAAGGATACAACAAAATACAAGCAGGTGTTCCTTGACCATGACAGAACGCATACAGAATGGCAGAAACTGAGATGATACAAAGATGCCAGAAGCAAGAGAGACAAGGTGTGGCATGCTAAGAGTATGTTACCTTTTATTCTACGTATGTCACACTCTCATATAGGCTGCCTCCCAACCAGCGAACCGGGTGCTAAGGGGTAAACAATCAATAGGGTAACCATCATTAAATCAGTAACTCGGTTCATTGGCCAATCACAGGCAAGCCCGCCAAAGTTGAAGCAATGTGGTTCACTTGTGATAAGCACTGACAGACTTGCCTGAGCTCCTGGTTGATACAGTGCATTCTCTCTGGCTTCTGCTTTTGCCATCTTTTGTCACCATGTGGAACACTTACTGTTCAACCTTTGTACATAGTGTACATAAGTGGACATACTTGTTTATGCAAAAAGATCACAGTAAACAGGTGATATCACATAATGCAGAACAACCACTGTGAAAAAATAGTGACTTCTCACATTATCAAGGAACTATAAAAATAAAACATGAACAGGAAGGCATATAAGGGCAAGACTACACCTCACAGTCACATCACAACACCCGACTCTGTGAAACACACCTGATACTCTACCCAAGCAATAAGATTTTTTACTTGTCTAATGCATCATTAAATTCTTCCCAAGTTTTATTATTTATAAATGAATCCAATTTATATAAACCAAAATAAATATTCATATTATTTTCAAAACTGCTTTTTATGAAACATGATTCTATTATATTCCTGTCAACCATGGACTTGCTTGATACAACTTTCTCAGCATTTTGAAAATCAATTGGATGGTTAAAATATATCTCATGAATAAACAGAGCATTAGAATCTTGTTCAGTTCTAATGCTATATTTATGTTGTTTTAATCTTAATAATGTAATATAATATCTTTATTTACTACAAGTACATGTACAAGGTATACAGGCCTAGCTGACATCAATGACATACTACTATATAGAAAGTCCCTTGTTATGCAGAGCATTTCGGGCAAATTAGGTCCTTGTCCCAGGATGCGACCCACACCAGTCGACTAACTCCCAGGTACCCATTTTACTGATGGGTGAACATAGACAACCGGTGTAAAGAAACACGCCCAATGTTTCTACCCGAGGTGGGAACCGAACGCAGACCCTCGCCGTGTGAAGCGAGAGCTTTAGTGGTCATGTGGTCCTGAGCTTCAAATACATTGTACAGCTAAAAGTGGAGAAGGAAACAGCACAAGTAGAATGAGAAAAGCCAAACTATAAAAGAGGAAATTACACAGGTATGAGGAATTTCCTGCATGAGGTATAGTGGGAAAGAGAACTGGTAGGAAAAACAGTGTGTGAAATGATGGAATACTTGACCACAAAATTCAAAGAGGCAGAGGAGAAGTTCGTACCTAAGGGTAACAGAATCAATAGAAGACCAGAATGAGCCTCTGGCCCACCCAAAGATGTAGAGAAGCCAAAACTAAGTACATTAGAGAATGGAAAAAGTATAGAAGACAAAGGACCCAGGAAAATAAGAAAATTAGCCTTAAAACCAGAAATGAATATGCACAGATAAGGAGGGAGGGCTGTGCTTCTGGGCACTCTTAACATATTCTCTGGCACCTTCCTGACTCTGTTATTTCCGCCCTTACTGACCTACAGAATGCTTGCCTTGCTTCTGGCATATATATATATATATATATAATATTAAATATATATATATATATATATATATATATATATATATATATATATATATATATATATATATATATATATATATATATATATATATATATATATATATATATATATATATATATATATATATATATATATATATATATATATATATATATATATATATATATATATATATATATATATATATATATATATATATATATATATATATATATATATTATATATATATATTATATATATATATATATATATTATATATATATATATATATATATATATATATATATATATTATATATATAAATATGCTTCTGCCATGCTTATCCCTAAACCTCACAAGGACCCAACTGACCCGAGAAACTATAGACATATCAGTCTACTGGAAACCCTTAGGAATACCTTTGAACGACTAATAAACACAAGACTGAAGACTCACCTAGAGACAAACAACCTCTTGATTGACCGACAGTTTGGCTTCCACCTACACCATTCGACACAAGCAGCCCTCAGTATCATTCTGAACTACATTCTAATCAATAAGGCTCAAGGATGTTCAATATCCCTTGTGAGGGACAAGTTCATTAGATAGGAGTAATGGAAGTATGAATGAATGGTGGTGGTAGTTTGTTGGGCAGTCTGCTTGTTCTGTTAGGTGGCGCATCGTTCCCACTACCCCCGTTACCCCCTTCCCCAATACTAGCTTCACTCTTGTTTTGGTTTTTATGCTGCAAATTCTTCTTTGTTCGTAAGAATCTCTACTCGTGTTGGGGGTCACTGTCTACTCGTGTTGGGGGTCACTGTCTACTCAGTGTCTCAACAGTCACGTCCACGTTACCCCCCCCAGGCATCATCAACAACGGCTCAGCATTCCAAATCACGATTCGCTACGTGCCCAGAAAATCGGCACTGCACCATTCTTCATTATTGATTGGGTACGTATTATATATTGTGTACGTATTATATATTGTATATATATATATATATACCTCGACTTACGATGGTCCCCAAACTCACCCTTGTATGTAAGTTTATTTTTTTAAATGCTTTTGTAAGTGTAATTTTGGGGGTCTAAAAGGACTAGTCTATTTTACAACATTTCTTAAGGAGATAAATTCGTTTGGTAATGACACTTGAACAGCATTCTGGAATGAAAATATATATATATATATATATATATATATATATATATATATATATATATATATATATATATATATTGTATATATATATATTGTATATATATATATATATATATATATATATATATATATATATATATATATATATATATATATATATATATATATTATATATATATATAAATATTATATATATATATATATATATATATATATATATATATATATTATATATATATATATATATATATATATTATATATATACATATATATATTATATATATATACATATATATATTATATATATATATATATATTATTTTTTATTAACACATCAGCCGATTCCCACCAAGGCAGGGTGGCCCGAAAAAGAAAAACTTTCATCATCATTCACTCCATCACTGTCTTGCCAGAAGGGTGCTTTACACTACAGTTATAAAACTGCAACATTAACACCCCTCCTTCAGAGTGCCGGCACTGTACTTCCCATCTCCAGAACTCAAGTCCGGCCTGCCGGTTTCCCTGAATCCCTTCATAAATGTTACTTTGCTCACACTCCAACAGCACGTCAAGTATTAAAAACCATATGCCTCCATTCACTCCTATCAAATACGCTCACACATGCTTGCTGGAAGTCCAAGCCCTCGCACACAAAACTTCCTTTACCCCTCCCTCCAACCTTTCCTAGGCCGACCCCTACCCCTCCTTCCCTCCACTACAGATTTATACACTCTCGAAGTCACTCTGTCTCGTTCCATTCTCTCTACATGTCCAAACCACCTCAACAACCCCTCCTCAGCTCTCTGGACAATCGTTTTGGTAATCCCGCACCTCCTCCTAATTTCCAAACTCCGAATTCTCTGCATTATATTCACACCACACATTGACCTCAGACATGACATCTCCACTGCCTCCAGCCTTCTCCTCGTTGCAACATTCATCACCCATGCTTCACACCCATATAAGAGCGTTGGTATAACTATACTCTCATACATTCCCCTCTTTACTTCCATGGACAAGGTTCTTTGCCTCCACATACTCCGAAGTGCTCCACTCACCCTTTTCCCCTCATCAATTCTATGATTCACCTCATCCTTCATAGACCCATCCGCCGACATGTCCACTCCCAAATATCTGAATACATTCACCTCCTCCATACTCTCTCCCTCCAATCTGATATCCAATCTTTCGTCACCTATTCTTTTTGTTATCCTCATCACCTTACTCTTTCCTATATTCACTTTCAATTTTCTTCTTTTACACGCCCTACCAAATTCATCCACCAACCTCTGCAACTTCTCTTCAGAATCTCCCAAAAGCACAGTGTCATCAGCAAAAAGCAACTGTGACAACTCCCACTTTGTATTTGCTTCTTTATCTTTTAGCCCAACACCTCTTGCCAAGACCCTCGCATTCACTTCTCTTACAACCCCATCTATAAATATATTGAACAACCACGGTGACATCACACAACCTTGTCTAAGGCCCACTTTTACTGGGAAATAGTCCCCTTCCCTCCTACACACTCTAACCTGAGCCTCACTATCCTCATAAAAACTCTTCACTGCTTTCAGTAACCTTCCTCCTATTCCATACACCTGCAACATCTGCCACATTGCCCCCCTATCTACCCTATCATACGCCTTTTCCAAATCCATAAATGCCACCAAAACATCTTTACCCTTATCTAAATACTGTTCACCTATATGTTTCACTGTAAACATTTGGTCTACACACCCCCTACCTTTCCTAAAGCCCCCTTGTTCATCTGCTATCCTGCTTTCTGTCTTACTCTTAATTCTTTCAATAATAACTCTACCATACACTTTACCAGGTACACTCAACAGACTTATTCCCCTATAATTTTTGCACTCTCTTTTGTCCCCTTTGCCTTTATACAAAGGAACAATACACGCTCTCTGCCAATCCCTAGGTACCTTACCCTCTTCCATACATTTATTAAATAATAGCACCAACCACTCCAAAACTATATCCCCACCTGCTTTTAACATTTCTATCTTTATCCCATCAATCCCAGCTGCCTTACCCCCTTTCATTCTACCCACTGCCTCACAAACTTCCCCTACACCCACAACTGGCTCTTCCACACTCCTACAAGATGTTATTCCTCCTTGCCCTACACACGAAATCACAGCTTCCCTGTCTTCATCAACATTTAACAACTCCTCAAAATATTCTCTTCATCTTCCCGATACCTCTAACTCTCCATTTAATAACTCTCCTCTCCTATTTTTAACTGTCAAATCCATTTGTTCTCTAGGCTTCCTCAACTTATTAATCTCATTCCAAAACTTTTTCTTATTTTCAACAAAATTTGCTGATAACATCTCACCCACTCTCTCATCTGCTCTCTTTTACATTGCTTCACCACTCTTTAACCTCTCTTTTTCTCCATATACTCTTCCCTCCTTGCATCACTTCTATTTGTAAAAACCTCTCATATGCTAACTTTTTCTCCCTTACTACTCTCTTTACATCATCATTCCACCAATCGCTCCTCTTCCCACCCGCACCCACTCGCCTGTAACCACAAACTTCTGCTGAACACTCTAACACTACATTTTTAAATCTACCCCATACATTTTCAATCCCATTGCCTACACTCTCACTAGCCCATCTATCCTCCAATAGTTGTTTATATCTTACCCTAACTGCCTCCTCTTTTAGTTTATAAACCTTCACCTCTCTTTTACTTACTGATTCTATTTTCCTTGTATCCCATCTACCTTTTACTCCCACTGTAGCTATAACTAAAAAGTGATCTGATATATCTGTGGCCCCTCTATAAACATGTACATCTTGAAGTCTACTCAACAGTCTTTTATCTACCAATACATAGTCCAACAAACTACTGTCATTACGCCCTACATCATATCTTGTATACTTATTTATCCTCTTTTTCTTAAAATATGTATTACCTATAACTAAATGCCTTTCTATACAAAGTTCAATCAAAAGGCTCCCATTATCATTTACACCTGGCACCCCAAACTTACCTACTACACCCTCTCTGCATGTTTCTCCCACTTTAGCATTTAGGTCCCCTACCACAATTACTCTCTCATTTGGTTCAAAAGTTCCTATACATTCGCTTAACATCTCCCAAAATCTCTCTCTCTCCTCTACACTCCTCTCTTCTCCAGGTGCATACACGCTTATTATGACCCACTTTTCGCATCCGACCCTTATTTTAATCCACATAATCCTTGAGAGAGAGAGAGAGAGAGGGAGGTATTTCATTTTTCATTTCCTTGCTTCAAGTAGGATTAATTTCATATTTAAGTGTTTTATATTCTTTACTAGTTTTACATATTAATAAAATTGTAAATCTTATTATTGATTTTTCTAGCTTTTCATTTCCCTAAAGAGGAACCAGCCTTATCAGATATTCTTTGAGGGTCTAATAGAGCTGCAGAACCATCACAAGTGGCGACCTTGCCAGGATCCACGAATTCGAACATAGTTGGAACGCCAACAACAAGGAAGCCTCATTGTGTACACACGGAGTCAGCAGACGGTTACAACCAGCCAATGAGTAATCATTAATAATAATAATAATAATATCTTTTTTTACTACAAGTACATGTACAAGGTATACAGTCCTAGTAGACATCAATGACATACTACTATAATGAAAGCCGCTTGTTATGCTGAGCATTTCGGGCAAATTAGGTCAGTTTTGTCCCCAGGATGCGACCAACACCAGTCGACTAACACCCAGGTTCCTATTTTACTGATGGGTGAACATAGACAACCGGTGTAAGGAAACACGTCTGAGATATTTCCACCCTTTCGCCGGGAATCGAACCCGGACACTCACCGTGTGAAACGAGAGCTTTTGCCACCAGGCCACGGGGCACCGTGGTAGGACTACAGTACAGGTATTTTTTTTTTTTTGTAAGGCAAATCAGGGCAGGATGTATACTAGTTATTACTGCCACTTTTTGTTGAGCTTGAAGCAATTTCGAGGGATAGACTCTATAGACCCGAGATTTTCCAAGGACAAGTTACTTCATTGAGCTCCATTTTTTTATATCTAGGGAACTGTTGTAGGACACTTTCGATTAGTTACTGGGAGGAGTGGAGGGTCAGGGGACCAACATTCTACTTGCAGGTTGATCGGAGCCGGGATTGAACCCTCTGTTTTCTTTATCTCTCTCATTTTCCCTCATAGTTTAGGTTTAATTTTGTAAACATGGAGGAATATCAGTTTTGGATGACCACCGGAAGTAATTTGGGAATAACAGGTAAAAATGTTGAATTTTTTATTGTTGCTAAGATTCGAGAAAGAAAGAATTAAAAGGAGAGAGAAGAAAAAAGTTAAGGAGAATTGAGAGAGAAGAGAAAAAGGAGCGTGACAGACTTGAATGGGAAGAAAGAGCTATGGAATGTGAAGAAAGAGCTAGAGAGAGTGATCGTGAGTTATATCACGTCTTGAGTTAGAAAATAAAAAAATAACTTTCTCACAAGATATAGTAGATGAAGGTATACTGGAACATCACCCAACTACCTCTAGTGTGCCAATGCCTAATTTACCTCCATTCACAGAAGGGGAAAATATCACTTCTTACATTATAAGGTTTGAAAACATCTCTGCCCTCTGTGAATGGCCCACTGATACCTGGGCCACTAGGCTAGGTATGCTATTCTCAGGATTTGCTTTAAATATTTATGCCACTTTATCACAAGCAGTTGCTCCCCAGCCTTGGTGGTGCACAGGTGAGCTCAGTCGTCCCCCTGGTGGAGGTTAGGTGAAATTTTATTTTCACCACAATGGCGGATACTTACTGGCGCCGTGCCAACACTGTCTGCATGGATTTGATTAAAGGTGCTGTGTATCCTGATAATGCTGAGGTCATCTTGACATTGGTTATACTTGACACCTTTGGAATCCCGAATGAGGCCATATATGGTATCTCCTTGAATGGGGCTGCCAGATTTTTCGTCAAGTTCAACTCAACTCCACCGGTGTGTATGATGCAATGATGGACAAGTTTCAGGAGAAGAATATTGTCATCAATTTGAAATTGGAGGTGCGTATGTGTGACGTGTCAGCGTATTACTCTTGGATTCGTGTGAAGAATATCCCGTTTGAGGCTGATGAATTAGATGTTCGGCAAGTGTTCGGCCTGTATGGGACAATCCATGTAGCCAACGTTGGTGGCAGCAGGGAATTTACGCTGGAATGCCGGAGGGAACATACTCCCTCAAAATGACTTTGAGGAGGCCTATCCCGTCATATGTTTAGATGCAAGAGTTTCGTACCCAAGTATATGTCTCGTATACTGGACAGGTAAGAGCGTGCCAGCTCTGTGGTGCCCCGGGACATGTGGCGGCTTCGTGTGATCAACGCAGGGAGCGGCAACCTGGACGTCAAGATGATGGGATATCTCATTCCGAGGCAGACCCGAGAGAGAAGACCAAGATGAGTGAAATGTTGGATGTGGACACGGTTCTTGATACTGAGGATGTCCCTCGGAGTTGGAGTAAGGCTATTGATGCTGCTGAGGAGGCCGTTCTGACTTTAACCCCAGCATTGCAGGAAGGGGTGAAGGATTGTTCTCAGGTTGCCATGGTGGGTGACTTGTTGGAGGTGGTCTCTGAGTTGCCAAGGCCTTGTTTCGAGGACATCCAGAACCTCCTTGGGAGTCCATCTCTGGCGGGTGTTTTGGGTTTGGACGAGGACTCACCTGGTGTTTCGGAGAGTCCTGAGTGTGAGATTGGTCCGGTGGAGGACCTAGTAGACTCTGTGCCTGTGGTGGTGGCTGAGGTGGAGGTGCATAGGGAGGAAGGTCTTGGGGATATGGAATGTGTGGGAGCATCCCGCAAGAGGCCCAGTTGTGCTGCTGAGGATGATGTTATAACCCCCAGGCCAAAGGTCTTGTAAAATAGCCTGGAAGGATGTAGCTAAGGGGAAGAAGGTTGTGTCCCAAGGGAGGAATGGTGGGGTAGGGGTGAAAGGTGGCAGGGTGCATAGTGGGGCATCTGTGCCAGGTGTGATAGGACCTGTGCACCAAAGTGGCAAACCCCCTATGACCTTTTCAGGTATTTCAACTTGAATGTTAATGGCCTCCGGGCGGAAGTTCGGAGGAGATGGGTTGAGGTGATGCTCAGATGGTTGAATGTAGATGTATGCTTTCTCCAAGAGCATAATTATAAGTGTGGTAGGGATTTGTGTTTGACAGGATATAAGTGTTATATCGGGAGTTCAGGGAATTTCAAGGGTGGGATGATGGTGGGTATTCGCGAGACCAGCCCCTTCAAGGTAAAAGCCTGGGAGAAGGGTGGTGGTGGTAGGATAGTTCGGGTGGATGGGGTTTGGGGTGATATACAGGTGTGTTTCATTGGTGTATATATGCCGGCGACATCCAATCGCCGCGCTAAAGATGAGTTTGTACGTGATTATTTAGTTTACGCACTGAGAGGTTTACCGATAGTTATGATAATCGCTGGGGATTGGAATTGCATTATTAGAGGGAGGGATGTGGAACCTCGGGGGGGCGGGTTGTATGTTGCAGAGCTTGCGGGAGGTGATGCGGGCGGTTAGAGTGGAGGATGTGGTCAGGGGTGGAGAGTGGCGTGTGGACCACACTTATATTGAAAAGGGTTGGATCGGGTATATGTATCAGGGGCAGTTCAGTAGGTGAGGTAACATGTCAGGATTATGGTTTCTCCGATCATAGGGGTGTGTTGGTGGAGATGGGTTGGGCTGGGGCGGTGAAGATATATCTACCTGGAGTCTACCTGGAGAGAATTCCAGGGGTCAACGCCCCCGCGGCCCGGTCCGTGACCAGGCCTCTTGTTGGACCAGAGCCTGATCAACCAGGCTGTTACTGCTGGCCGCACGCAGTCCAACGTACGAACCACAGCCCGGCTGATCAGGTACCGACTTGAGGTGCCTGTCCAGTGCCTGCTTGAAGACAGCCAGGGGCTTGTTGGTAATCCCCTGATGTATGCTGGGAGGCAGTTGAACAATCTTGGGCCCTCACACTTATTGTGTTGTCCCTCAACGTGCTAGTGGCACCCCTGCTCTTCATTGGGGAATGTTACATCGCCTGCCGAGTCTTTTGCTTTCGTAGGGAGTGATTTTGTGTGCAAGTTTGGTACTAAGCCCTCGAGAATTTTCCATGTGTATATAATAATGTATCTCTCCCGCCTGCGTTCTAGAGAGTACAGGTTTAGGAACTTCAAGCGTTCCCAGTAGTTGAGGTGGTTTATCGCACTTATGCGTGCCGTGAAGGTTCTCTGCACATTTTCAAGGTCAGCAATTTCACCGCCTTGAAAGGTGCAGTTAGTGTGCAGCAATATTCCAGCCTAGATAGAACAAGCGATCTGTAAAGTGTCAACATGTGCTTGGCATCCCTGGTTTTGAAGGTTCTCATTATCCATCCTGTCATTTTTCGAGCAGATGCAATTGCTACATTGTTATGGTCCTTGAAGGTGAGATCCTCTGACATGAGCACTCCCAGGTCTTTGACATTAGTTTTCGCTCTATTGTGTGGTTGGAATTAGTTTTGTACTCCGATGAGATTTTAATTTCTTCACGTTTTCCGTATCTGAGTAATTGAAATTTCTCATCATTGAACTTCATATTGTTTTCTGCAGCCCATTTAAAGATTTGGTTTATGTCTGCTTGGAGTCTTGCAGTGTCTTCAACGGTGGACACTGTCATACAGATTCGGGTGTCATCTGCAAAGGAAGACACAGCACTGTGGCTTATATCCCTGTCAATGTCTGATATGAGGATGAGGAATAGGATGGGAGCAAGTACTGTGCCTTGTGGAACAGAGCTTTTCACAGTAGCTGCCTCAGACTTTACTCTGTTGACTACTACTCTTTGTGTTCTATGTGTTAGGAAATTATAAATCCATCTACCAACTTTTCCTGTTATTCCTTTATCACGCATTTTGTGTGCTATTACACCATTGTCACACTTGTCAAAGGCTTTTGCAAAATCTGTGTATATAACATCTGCATTCTGTTTATCTTCTAGAGCATCCAGGACCTTGTCGTAGTGGTCCAGTAGTT
>WNWK01056622.1:0-10957 GCA_009830355.1 Cherax destructor
AAAGGGGTCGCATCCATCCTAAAAAGTTTCCCACCTGTCCCCTCAGCCTCCAACTTCCCCGACATGGGTTTGGGCCCCACGCTCCTCCGTCGATCCCCAAAAAGACTCGTTGATGTCCAACACCCTTTGGGGGCCGTCCTTTTACCACACTGCACAGCCTTTGTATGGGCCCCCACAACCTGCGTCGGCGTTGCCCGAAAGGTAACCGGGTTTTGAGTCCTGAAGTCCCCCAAACAGTAGAGGAAGGGATGGGATGGCGTAACGTCTTTTTTTCGTCTTTCCCCTCCACAGCCCGAAACACCCCCTTTCCCGACCACCTGCCCCCGTCCCTTTGCAGTTCCATATCTCTCAAAAACTGTTCTCAAATCAGCCTCCGTCGCCTCAAATGGACAATTCGGACCTTGACCCAACGTAGTACCTGGATCGTCGTGAAACCCCGTTACTCCCGAATTCACACCCCGGTCTTCCTAAAACCTGGCGACAATCCTCTCATAAAATCGGCAGTCAAAACAATGAAAATCTATATGCACCATTTATAGCCCCCACACAAATCGTCATTCCCCAAATCAGAGACTTGCTCAATGGTAGTCAGTAGAACAGAAGCATTCTGGCCCGACACACCCCCGAATCATCTGGATACCACAGTGTTAACTGGCGCGACCCACTGCGCCATGTTGTAAAACAACAATGTCCGGGCGCCGGTAGAGGCAGGCTAGTCGCCGTCCGCTCGCCGGTTGGCGACAATGTATTGGTTATGAAGGAGCCGGGAAGGTGTAGAGTAACCCGTTTGGATAGGTTGGGGATGGAGAGAATGGAGATGCAAGGGGTGGGGTTTATCCTTTGTATGATTGGAAAGGAATTTGGGGTGGTTAAAAAGTTGAAGGTGCCCCCAAGGGTGGAAACGGGGGTATAGGTTTCTTCAGGGTATTTTGGCCCCGGGGCCCCGCTTTAGGGATGGGGTTGATGGGGTGGTTCCAGGGTGTGGGAGGTAGATACAGCTTACCCGCCATCTTTTTGGAGGTTTGGGGCATAAAAAGGGTTTTGGGGGGATTTTTGAGGATGGTATGGGGGGGGGTATCCTTTTTGGGGGCTTTGAGTTTAGTTTGGGGGGATTTTCCCGGAAAAGCTACGTGGGGATGTCTTATTTGGTGTTGGTTTTTATACTATATCTTGGGGTATGGGGATGGGGGGATGGTTCGAATAAGGGCTTTAGGGCGGGGGTTTTATAGGACAAAATGTAGGAATCGGAGTTTGATAGTGGGGTATGGAACAGGGTTTTTTCAGTGGTTATCAAGAGATGACAGTGAAAAATTTGAGGGTCCCAAGGTGAAAGGACTGGTGTTGATTATGGTAAAAGTACGGGGGGTGAAATGGGTAGAGGGTGGGTAGGAGGATGTAATGTGGAGGGAGGGAGGGGGGTGGGGGGTTTGTTTTTTAAAGGGTTGGGAGGAGGGGGTATAGCTGGGTATTCTGGTTCGGCAATAGATCAGGGGAATGGGCGGGGGGTTTTTTTGGTTCAGTGCTCTAGTCTGGAAATAAGATAATAAAAGTAGTGGTATTGTTCTGAGCACAATATTAAATGCAACATGCTATCGGGGCGACGATAAAATGTACATATATTAGGGTGTTTGCATATAAACCTATATCTGGGGAAAATTAATTGTTAGGGATCCCATTTGAAGAGATCCTGTTCTTTTAGTTCGTGGCATTAAGTGGTAGGTCCTGATTGATGGGTTATGGTGTTTTCAAAAAAAAACTCATGGATATGTCCCCGGGTATTGTATAATGTGAATGTCAAATGAATTTTGTAGAGTTGGGGGTGCGGATTTATTGTGAAAGGTTAATGATAACTAACTAGGTTTTTGTTGTAATTTCTGGTTATGTTTGCATGTGTTTATTATATTTTTTAGAACTTACAATTTTTTGTAGCATCTGATTGTATAACGTGTTTTTTTGTGTTTTTCTATGGGGCCCAACGAACGTGTATTGTGGCAGTTTTTTCGGTGTTTTGTGTGACGTTGTGCTTTTGGGACATAGTGTTGTCTACGTAATTTGATAGCCAGATGAAAAGTATTTTTTTTTTTGAGAAACTGTTGTCGTGTAACCTCTTTTTAAGGGGTACAGTTTTTTTTTTGGGATGGTAAATCCCTTTTTTTCAAAAAAACATAAGGTTTCTTTTTAAGGTTTTTTTTGGACCATGAATGTCGGTTTCATTGTATATTTTTGTTTGTTTTGGGGAACCCATTAAGAATGGACAAGGTGTAGGTTTTGTTGAACATATTTTATATTGTGTGCAGTTTCCGGGTTTTTTTTGGGATAAAATTGATAGATATTTTTTTTATGTTCTGTTTGGGGTTTTTTTAAATGGCCTTTTTTGCCCCGGAGCATATATAGTTTATTTTTTTGTATATTTTTTGTTTTAAATAAAATAAAAAAAAAAAACTAATTACCGGATGGGTATGGTCATTTAAAAGGGAGCCCCAAATTGGGAGTAAGACACCAGAATTTTTTGACTGCTTAAAATTAAAAATATTTAATGAACAGTTAAATAATCTTTTTTTTTTTATATTTTTTTTAAAAAAAACAATTATACATAAGTTGAAATTTTATCAATCTTAACATTATACCCCAAAAACCCACACCTCTGAACATAATAAAAATCAAAAATTTTTTACAATCCACCTCCATTAAAATTTGAACTAAACAAGCCTATATATGAAACAACACTCATTAATAAAAAACGGAAATGAAATCAAAACCTCCCCCCGGGAAAAAACCCCCCCAAAGCCCCTACATTTGTAAAATTTTTTATTTTTTTCCATACCTCCCCTCCAACCCCGTGTAGTAAAAAAAATAACACATAGGACAAAACGTGCCAGGATTCCCCCTTTTTCTCCATAAAACCAGGCCCAAAAAGTATACATTACTATAAAGTGCAGATTATTTACCCTGCATTTGGGGGTAGATACCTCAAATTAAATTTCGGGCCCTTTTTTTTACCCCCCCCATCCCCCTTTTTTGGGAATATTCAAACAACCTTAAAAACTTAAGACATAACAGGTTTTATGTCCCCTCCATTCTACAAAAAAGTAATGTTTAAACTCGACCCCGTACTTTTACATGTTTCATAAACCCACTAAGTCATTTTTACAAGGACTAAAGCAAAAAAAATTTTAAATCATCCTAAAACTTTGGGCTGAAATAATAACATGACCCAACCGGCCACTTTTCCTTGACCAACAGGGCTGTTTCCCTTTACAGTTATTACAAAAACAAAAACCCAAATTCATTTTTCCCCCCCCAAAAACCCCATTAACCCCTTTCCCTCCCCGTCAAAAGCCCGATCAGTAACACACCCCTTTCAAACCATATTTAAAAAAATTTAAAAGGCCCAATTTTTCCCCAAAAACCAGGGACCCAAGTAAGTTCTCCGTCAAATTTTTTCCCCCCAACACAAATACCCGCCCATTTTTTTTCAATATGAAAGACATACGCCCGCAAAACCCCAAAATCCTTCGGAGCCCAGTCACTTTCAGCTTCACCCCCCTTTCCCCCTCAATTCCCCCCACTTCAAAAAGTTTTGCCCATTCATCTTCTGTAATTTGGGGGGAAAAAAACCCTTTCCCCCCCTTTGCCCATCAACAAACCCTTTTCCCTGCTTTTTTGTTCTTACATCAAAGGGCCCCCATAGCCTTTATGGACCCCTCCTTTTCCCCCGAAAAAATCCATAAAACTTTCACGTAACCCAATCCACTTTCAGGGGTCCTTTCATCCTCTTCATGCCCCCACCAATATCTAAACTCAAACCCTCAAAGCTTTTTCCTCCTCCCCCCTCAGACAAAATCCCCCCTCCCAACCTTTCCCTTTTAAGTCCCCCCTTAAGCTTTAAAAAAAATATACGGCTGGTATGCAGTATCCTCCTCACCACCCCTTTCAAAAAATGGCGTCACTGCCAACCCCTTTTTATATGGCACCCCCCGATGCAACTCCCCAAAAAAAACCCTTTTCCCCCCTCTCTCACCCTCGTTTTCACCCCAAACCCTTTAACCCCCCCCATATTCCCCCAGTTATATCGGGGAAAACATGCCCCCCCTACCCCCAAATTCAGCACCCTCCCAACCCCCCCCTTCCCCTTTGGTTTAACCACCCCGAGGGCCCCTCACTCCCAAAATATTCTCAACTTTCACCACACTTCAACAAGTCCTTCCCCACCACCCGTGTCAACCATTCATAACCCTTTCCACCCTTCTTCTTTCCCCCCCCCCTTTTGTAATGCAATTTTTACATACATCCCCATAAGATGACCCCAATGTTTATAAACCCCCAGCCCCCCCAAAACCCCCGCCTTGTTCATAAAACCTCCTTATTTAACCAATGTTTTCCAAAAACCCCCACAAATCTCAAAACCTTTTTTTTCCAATTCAAAGCCACCCCCACTAAACCCGGGGGAAAACCATCCCCTTCAACCCACTATACACTAATGTTTAACCCTCCACCCTTTTTTTGTAATGTTAACCCCCCGTTTCCACCCCCCCATCCTCCTTAAAGCCCCCCCAACAACCCCCTCAGCTTCACTCTCCGGTTCGGACTTTTCCCATAAAATAACCCCAAAGGGATTTTTCCCCCCTAAAAAGTCCACCCCAAAATTTTCCCTTTCCACCCCCCCCATAAACCCCACCCCCAAACAGTTTAGACTTAGTGGTAAAGGGCCCAAACCCGTCCCCTGCCAAAATCTCAAAACCCGGCCTCGTTTTCTTAGACCCTCCTCCCCCCAAACCAACACAGTTTTGTAAACCTTTTTTATCCCAAAATCCAAAGACCCATGCTCCAGAACCCCCCTTTTCCCCCCCCTACCCCCAAACCCCCAAGGCTGTACGGGCCGGGCCCGCAAAAAGGGATCTGCGAAAAGGGGGGCCCCCTGTAAACCCTTCTCCATTCGCACTTCCCTACCCACCCAAACCTTTTCCCCGTACCCTCACACTGCATCCTTATAAAACAACTTAGCCCATTCAACTATCCCCATCCCCCAAAACCGTTTTCTCATTACACCCACAACTTTCTTCAAAAACCTATCATAGACCTTCCACCTAAACCCAAAGGCACACCCCCCCCATCTTTTTTCAAAAAGTCCCGATCCTTGTCCCCCCTGATTCATACCCCGTCCGGGTAACCATATTGCCCAGCCCCCAATCCCCCTTTTAAAACCTTAAAAAATTTTTTTCCCCTAGCACCTTGAAAAAATTTTATAGTCAGCACACATCATGGAAAAACCCTATAATCACTAATTGTTTTCCCTCCTTCCTTTTAACTAATACTATAACCCCGTGCACTGAGTTTTTCCCCCAAACCCCAGTCTTTTTTCATACAATTATTAATTTGCCAGACACTCTCTTATTACCCCCCAATGCTCCATATAAAAGTCGTTCGGTTTCCCCACCCAGACCGGGGTTTTCCCTAAAACTATGCTTTTCCCCAAACACCTTTTTCTTCATTATCCCCTTAAAAATGGTTTTCCCCTTTGGGGGTTCCCAACACCTGTCGAAATTTTTTATCTCTTGCCCCCCTTCTCCCCCTCCCCCAAAACCCCCTTTTTGAAGTTTGTTAAACCTCGACCAAAAAGACTCATAGCCTCAGTCGATTTCATCTTTTCTTCCCGGCGTATCCTTCCACATCCTCATCTATTCCATTCATCCCCCGCATACCTGTCCTCCTTGCCAAAAATAGGCCAAAGTTGTGGGAAGGCGCCGCCCCACAAGACATCGCCCAAATTTAACCCCGTATCGCATTGAACCGTCGTTTTGTATCTCTCCCTTTTTCCCCTTTATAACCCCCACCTCTTCCACCTGTGGGGCTCCTTCCTCTCTCTAACAAAGCTCAAGCAGCCCCCCCCAAAAAACCTTTAAAACCCTATTTCCATTGCTTTTCCTCTCTTCCTTTCCTTTTAAAAGTTCTAATGCCGGTTTTACTTTTTGTTTTTTCCCTTTTTGTACATTTTCCAGCTTCCCTTTTTTCCCCTACTTTCTCCCCCCATTCTTCAAAAACGTCCCCCTTTCCCCCCTCCCCCTCCAAAAGCTTCCTTGGGTTTCCAATAACCGGGGGCCATTTCCCCCATTCCCTCCCCTCCACCTCCACCCCAAAACACCCATTAATCGAAAGCCCCGCCCACATTTAACCCCCCCCGTTTTCCACCCGGAAAATAAACTTGTCCCAAACGGCAGGATCCCGCCGGGCAAAAGGGAATCCACACCCCCCCCACCCCCCCCCATAACCATCCCTGACTCCCCAACATCCCTCAAAATACTTAAGACACCCAGCTTCACGGGCGAATCCTTCTTCCTAAACACAGTTCCCGTGCCCAATTTTCAAAACCCCAAGTAAAAACCCCCCTGAAATAAACTAAATGATCCTCCCAAAAACCTCCAATCCCAAATTTTTTTTGGGTGGGATATATCTCCTGGGGAAAATAACCCCACCCCCATACCCCATGAACCTGACTATCCCCCCCCCTCCCCCCTCCCAAGTCAACAACTGAAAGGGACTGGGCTCCCTCCCCCTCTCCGCAACCCCCTTGAAGGGTTCCCCGGAGCACCAAAACCCTTTTTACCCTTAACAACAAATTCTACCTAACCTGAAATTGTGCTCCCCGTAAGAAGCCTATGTCCCCCGGGAAAACCGCCCAAAGTCCCCCTCAACCCCTTTTTCCCCTTTTTCCTCGGGCCCTTTAGACCATTCACGTTAAAAGAGATACATTTAATAAGATGGGGGGCTTTTTTTTGACTTACTACTTTCCCCTTTCTTCTTTTCTGGGCTTAGTAACCATTTTCCTGCACACCCTTTTCCTTTTTTTCCCCTTTTTGCCCCCCTTTTCCTTTGGTGCCCCCATATCTTCTTGCCTGATTTTGGCCAGGCGTGGGACTTCATCTCTGGGCTACCATGGACGCCTTCCCGGGTTCAGGGAAATAATATCCATGTTTGACCCACTTCCCTCCCTGTGCACTGTTTCCTGCCCCCCTGTATATCCCAAAAAGCTGGGGCTCAGCCCAAAACCCCCAAAACCCCCCCAGCCCTTCTTTACTGCGGCCCCCACTGGCTTCCAAACCCCCTTTCCCGGGGGGTTTAAAAATTCCCCCAATTCCCCCGGTAATGCAGATCTTAAATCTCGCCTCCCCGCCCGCTGTTTTCCCGCACCGCCCGTGTTCCCGCGACACAGTTGGAAATACGACATATCTCCCCCCGGGCCTTTCCAAACTCACCCATGTGCCCTTTGGGGGCCCCTCCACTTTCAACCGCTGGTAGGTAAAATTTCCCTAACATTCACCACATTCCTTGTACCATATTGTTTTCCCTGCCTCCGTCACACTCCAGCAATATGTCCATAGGGAACCCCAGAGTCTGCATGTCCGTCTTTGGAAAACCCGCGTAGGTCACATAAACGAGTTCTAAACTCTTAAGACCACAAAGACGGGATGGGCCCCTTGGGGGGGCATCTTTTAGGGTAAGGAACCTTCTGGGGGTCCCTTTTAGATTTCCCTTTAGTCCATCGTCCCCCGTTGCATGTGGATGACTCCATAATTGGAAAACGGGATGTCTTGCTCATCCGCCCCAACAACAAAACAGAATTTTTTACATATGTATGGTTTTAAAAAATTTTTTTGAGTTTCACTTCCAAGGTAGATTGAAAAAGGTCATATTTCCCCATATTTCTCCACCAATTTTCATAAACGCCCGGGGGGACGACAGTTTTTAGGGATTCTTGTACTCCCATTGAAGGGAATCCCTAGATGTCCCCAATTTTCTAATTTCCCTAAACGTTTTAGAACGGTGGGCAAGATAACATTTTCCTCGAAGGGTACACAGCCCCTTTTCCCCCCCACAATCAGTGTTTTCTCCCCTCTGGGAACCCCTCGCCATTTTAGGGGAAAAAAATTCCCAATCTTTTGTTTTCACCACCAGAGGCCAGCACCAGACAAACCGCTGCGGGGGGGCTGGGCGACGAATAATTAAATAATCCAAAATTCATGGGGAAATTTTTCCCAGGGAATCCAAAATTTATATTTTTTTTCCTTTTTTTACAGGGGAAGGATTCAAAAAACTCCTTTGAGGATGTGTTTTTTGTAGTGTCAGGGGGAATAAAATGTACCTAGTTTGAATGATTGTTTGATGACAGGTCCGTTGCTGACGGAGGAAAATTTGGGGGAAAGTGTTTTTTAATTTCAGGTTAATAATTTGCCTTTTCGGCAGATATAAGTAAAAAATTTCCTGAGAGTGGGATTTCAAGAAACGGATCGGGTTACACAAGATTTCTGTGGCCAAGGGTCCTGAATCCAGTCCCTGGAAAATTTGATTCAGAAGGGGTCTTATTTGGGGGTACTTTAGCCCCTTCTTACTTCAGGCGACGATAAATGCGGGATCTTAAACGTCAGGTGGTCCACTGGGGAAATAATGAGTAACAATGCTTTGGGCAATTTCCTGGGTGTACGTCAACTGAAGAGGAGCTAATGAAGATATATAAAGGGGTAATGGCATAATGCAAAAGGGGCAAATATGCCTCCCAGGGGGTGGAATAATAATTCGGCCCCGGTTAAAGGACAAAAAAATAAAGATAATCCCCGGGGATGGAGTATCTGGGTGTAAAAGTTTGGGACTGACTTTGGGGGCCCTGGGGACTTTTATATCGTTAAAGGGCCCCTTAAATTTTTAGTATCCCCAAAAATTTTTTTTTTTTTATATTTTTTTAAGAAACAGGTTTTATACATAATTTTAAAACATGGGAAAAGTTCAAAAATATGAACGCTTATAATTAAAATAATTTTAAAATTCTAATCGAATGAAACCCCACCACATTATCTTGTTACGAATAAAATATCATATTGCTCATAACATCAAGGGGGCTTCCCATGAACAAAAAAAAAACCCCTAGTCCAAAAACTTACAAAAAAACAATATGCCCCCCCCCCTTTAAACCCTTTAACAAAAAACTCCCCTTAAATCTTTGAGGAAACCAACTATATGTATACATAGCACACCCTACACCCCCAAACCCACACTAAATTGTACTATTTACACTAAATTGTACAATCAAACCGTAAATTTCATGGTACCATTTTTCCATGCATCCTCTTGAATTCTGTCAAATGTTCTCCCCGATGAAACAATTAAACTTGGACTGTCTCTCACTGACCCCGCAGTCACTGCGCACCCACCCTAACCTATATAAAAACATTAAATATTAAATACACATATTACTTTCCTTGCTGTTTTTTAAAATATTTTAATTCTAATCCTTATTGACATTAAAGGGCAGGAAAATGTACATATTACATCATAAAAGCGTTCCAACATTGGGGAAGCTTTTTAATTATCAACATAAAATTTCATATTTCCAAAAACATGGGACCTACTAAATTTCACTTTAAAACTAGAAACATAATCTTTAAAGTTCCCATTACCTCCAAAAAGGGGTCTCTATGAACAATCCACTTTTTTTTATCTTATTTCCCCGATTAGAGCACTGAACCCGAAAATTCCCCCCCCTTTCCCTGATCTATTGCCGAAACCCAGAATCCCACTTCACCCTCCTCCCCCAAACCCTTTAAAAAACCCAAACCCCCCCCCTCTCCTCCCCACCTACATTACTATCCTCCTCCACCCCCTACCCATTTCACCTCCCCCTGACTTTTACCATAATAAAACCAGTCCTTTCACCTTGGCACCCCCAACATGCTATTCATGTCATCTCTTGATAACCATGAAAAAGCCCCGTTCCCTAAATATACCCAAAATCCAATTCCTACATTTTTTCCCATAAAACCCCGCTCCTAAAGCCCTTATTCAACCATCCCCCTACTCCCCCCTTTTTCCCCTATTGGGGGGAAAAAACCAACACCAAATAAAAACTCCCTCTCGTTGCTTTCCAAAAAACTTTAAATCTAAACTCAAAGCCCCCCAAAAAGGGTACCCCCCCCACCTACCATCCTCAAAAACCCCCCCCCATTTCCTCATGCTTAAATAAAAAAATGGGTGGGGGTGATAAGCTGTTCTACCTTTCCCCCCACCTCGGACAATCCCCTCCCCCCAACCCCATTACAAAGCTGGGCCCCGGGTTTAAAAAACCCCGGGAAAACCCATACCCCGTTTCCCCCACCCTTTTGGGGGCCCCTTTAACTTCTTTTTAAACCCCCCCAAAATTTCCCTTTTCCCAAACATCAAAGGGTAAACCCCACTCCCTTGAAAATTCCTTCTTTTCCCCTTTCCCCAAACCCCCTTTAAACGGGGGACTCTACACCTTCCCCGGGTCCTTTATAAAAAAAACCGTAAAAATACCCCCACAAACAATATATCCTTTTTTCCCCCCACCCTTTGCATTTCATTTACCAAAAAAAGGTTTAATTCCCCCCTCCCCCCCTCATCAAAAACTCATGCCTCCAAAAACCCCTTAACCTACACCTCAAGGGCACCAACCCTAACCCCCCCCCCTCACCCCCCGTTTTTACTACTTCCCCACACATCCAATGTCCCCCTTCCCCATCCTTTAACCGATTTCAACAAAAGTGCCTCCCCCCTAAAAGGGGATATGCCCCCCCCTAAACCACAATTTACTATACACCAAAAAGTTAATAACTACTACCCTTTTAAAAAAAGTTACCCCCCATTCCCCCTTTCCCCCCATCCTATTGCAGGGATCCACTACAACCCTTTAATTTACCTCTCTACCAAAGGGTCAGCGCTGGGCCCCATCCCCCATATTTTTATAGTTTTCAACAACTCCATCCCTCCCCTTTCTCCAACGTTCCCCCACCAACTGCCACCTCCAATTAAAATTTGTTTTTTCCCTTTTTCACCCCCATTCCCCTTGCCTTCCCAAACTTTTTCCCAAATCATTGATCATACTCAACTGCTTCTCAGACCTGACCAACACTTGTATCATCCCAAATAACCCAACCCCCCTCTGCATCCT
>WNWK01056623.1:0-10957 GCA_009830355.1 Cherax destructor
AACGAGCACGCAGAATTTACCTCCAACGGCGTCTTCGCTCTGCGGCCCTTTCTTTACCTTCCTTCTTGCAGATGGACCCTCCTTTAATCCTGACTCTCTCATTGACTTTTTGACAGAAACTGACTTACTACACAAACTCTGAAGATTATAACTCTAGCACCTCCCTCAGTCCCTTCTACCTCGATCTCTTGCTACCCTCCACCCCTGCACTATCCACCGTCATCTTGCACTCCATACCCTACTAATCGTCCATCTCCCTCTTACAACCCACTCTCCCTGCATCCTACAATAACCTGCAGCGCTGTATAACCCCTGTGGTTTAGCGCTTCTATTTGATTATAATAATTATAATAATGTCAGGCAAGCACAATTTTTATCAGACATGTTCTCACAATTCTTAAATTGCTACTAATGATAATGTCATTCTTTATATTGTTGATAACCATCTTAGTTATTATAATTGTGTGAGTGGATTTGAGATGCTGTTGGAGCATGAAGAAGCGAACATTTTTGAAGATCCATATTATTATAATCAAAAGAAGCGCTAAACCATAGGGGTCATACAGTGAAGATCCATAATTCTAGGAAATCAGTTTGAGTTCTGGAGAGGGTTACATATGGTGCAGTACTCTGAATGGTTGGATGGGTGATATTGCAGAGTGATTGTTGGATGGGTGATATTTCAGAGTGATGGTTGGACAGGTGATATTGCAGAGTGATGATTGGACGGGTGATATTGCAGAGTGTGGTTGGACGGGTGATATTGCACACTGATGGTTTAACTTGAATTGGGATGTCTGTGCATTTATGGAAAGACAACTAGAGAATGAGTGCGGGTGAATTTGATTCCTTTTAAGGGGGGGTCACTCTGTTCTGGTAAGAAGCAACTTATGTATTGAAAAAAATTATTGTTTCTTTTGGTAAATAATTCCAGTAAAACTTTGACCTATGTAAGATATTTTGTGATCATAAATAAATGAGTGTTGTGCTCTTTATGAAATAAATATGGATGTGTCCACACCAAGGCATCCTAAAACAACAGTTGAGATTAGACTCTTATTTCCAAACAAAATAAACAAATCATAACATACCAGAGTGCAATAAACAGAGTACCACACAAAGGTGATAAAAACGTAAGAACCACTATCGTAAAATGGGGACCCACTCAGCACATGTTTAAATAGACCCATAATCACATTTCCAGGCCTTTATCAGTAAGACATCACACTAAACCACAGTAATATATTGACCTTGATTTTGTAGTTGTGCTGCTGCACACCTTCAATACTTCTCAACCTGCTTTTTGTTCTTTCTACATTCCTTGTTAATGTTGTTTCATAGACTCGTACCAGCACTTGAACAAATCTAGAAATTCTTTCAGTGTCTAACAGCAAGTTTAAATATCCATAAGATAAGAGTCTCTTTACTGTCAGTCTTGCTGTAGTAACTAAAATATATTGATAAATTATTATTTGCACAAGATATTTTTGGAGTTGACATTTTTTCCCCTCTTATAAGTGAGGTATCATGAAAAAAATGCTAGGATAAGCAAATGTCATACGTATGTAGCATTCTTTTATATATGAAATATGAATAATATTTTTTATTCACAATACAATGGAATTAGTCTTGATTTTTTAGGAGATGATTAGTAACTTCGCCATACAGTTCTGACTTTCTCTAAAAATTTTGCAATAATTCTTTTTCACTTGATAAAAGCAAAAACTTTCCAGTCATTTTGTTATTGATAATTTTTGTAGTAAATTTTAATTTGTCATTGTTGGGACCATTAATTCACAAAAGCCAGCTGGCTTCTTCATGGTAATCCTTGTCCAGGTTATTCAGCTGCACTAACTTCTCTTATAAAGCTATTTAATATAGTTTGGTTTTTCCATATACAGTTGAAAAGTATATTCAGAATTCAATAATACGGTATGAAGGCCTTTTCACTTGCAATTTAATTTTTAATATATTTTCCAGTTGTCTTTACAAATACTGCATTATGTAGATGAGCTTTATAAGAGAGATTACTGTATAAAACTTATTTGTTATAGTTATAATTTCATAATCATCTAACATGTAAGCAACTCTTAAGTTGTGATTTCATTGATAAAAAATCCAAGAAAAAGTTATATTTGAGAGAGAAGAAAGTAAACTCTGGACATTGTTTTCTAAGTTCACATAATGATGATTGTAAAAGCTGTAGCAATCCTGCTAATTATCTGGCTAGGAATCATCTCATATTTCTGGCAGTGAGGCTTGTAGTCGGGACACTTGCACTCTTTGTAGTGATGTAGGGAGTATGCTCTGCTCTCTCTGCTCACATCTCTTGCAAAGGGAGTTCTTTTTTCAATTATCATATTATTGAGTGGAAATAATATCCCCGGAATACTTTTCACAGAGTATTGTATTTAGAATTATCTGAATCCTACTTACATAGATTTAAAAAGGTCTCCCTCAGGGACAAAAGTTTATGCACTGAGAATTCCTGTATAATTTTTTTTTTCAAAAGTCTGATCTCCTTTTTATAATAGGTTTATATTCACATCCCTAATATATGAAATAATATATTGGGGTTGTGCCAAAGTATCAGTATTGATGGTGTTGGTCACAGCTTACAATCAAGTACATGCTGTACTCATTAGTACACGATACTCTTCTTATAAGTACACACCACTAATTTATATTTTACAATTAAGATATACACTATTATTGGTTTTTTTTTTTTCTATATTAATAATTTTATATAAAAAAAACATTTTGTAGTATTTATCAATTTTTTTTTTTACAAGACTTCATTTTTATGTAAACTTTTATTATTTAGCTCACAAATTTTTATGCATAGTAGTAATTGGCAGTGTAGGCATTAAGATTTTTGTATCATCTAATTTTAGACACATTGTGTCAGCACCATATATAATGGTTTACATGTGGACGATGTGCTGTATAACCCCTGTGGTTTAGCGCTTCTATTTGATTATAATAATAATAATAATGTGGACGATGTAGTACAAGTTAAGCTGCACTGCCCAAGGGACTAGTTTATGCACTAAGACCCACTCTGTAAGGCCATTATCAAATATTTTATTTTATTACAATGTATGTATGCAGTTTTGTGATTTCCTTTTTTTATGAAGATGCTGATTCAGATGTTGAAGATAGGTTGAGAATGATGTTTACATTATGTTGTCATGCCCAGTTGCTTTATATTTTTGATTTATAAGTATTAACATCATGAAAGAGTAGTTAATGGAAACACAAAACTGCTCATTGTATTTGCACCATGTCAAATTAAATGTCCTGTAATCCAAAGTTTGTTTTAATGGGACCTGGATCAATAAAGAAAATATGTTGAGTGTCTGGATATCAAAATATGTAGTGATAAATTCAGAGCTCTTAATTGGATATTTACTGAGACTGATAAACTTTTTTTTATTTATATAATAGAGAGCTTAATGTGAGGGAAAAGTGGAGTATAATTAGGGGTTAAGGTTGTTCAGTCAGCCGGCGATCATTCACGGGTTCAGCCCGTGCTTCCCTCTAGCAGGCCGAGGAAGAACCCCCCCATCCCCCTTTTCTGGTAGTATCAACCTTACCTGGTGAGTAGCGAAACTGTGGAGAGTCACTACACCTCCACACTTCTGATCAGCTCTGCTGCTGGCCTGGTCAGCTCGAACAGACGCTGAGATTTGAAGGAGCTAGATGTACGTCTCTCTAACTTAGCTACTTTTGTCTACTCTTCCGCTTCTACGTCTTATGTACGCGACCAAGTGGCATACGAGAATCCCTAACATCTGCCCAAGATAAAAATTATATAAATTAAAAAAAAAAAAGAGAAAAAAAAGGTATATTGGCAACATTTCCGCAAGCGGCAGCACTACATGTTGCCGTCAGGTGAGCATTCAGCGCCAACTTCTCGGCCTTATATATCAGTAAGTACTGACCCAAAAAAATTTTTGGGTCTTATTACACACAGAAAATTACCTTCCTTAATTTAAAGGAGGGAAGAGTATATGGAGAGAAAAAGAGAGGTTAAGAGAGTGGTGAAGCAATGTAAAAAGAGAGCAAATGAGAGAGTGAGTGAGATGTTATCAACAAATTTTGTTGAAAATAAGAAAAAGTTTTGGAGTGAGATTAATAAGTTGAGGAAGCCTAGGGAACAAATGGATTTGACAGTTAAAAATAGGAGAGGAGAGTTATTAAATGAAGAGTTAGAGGTATCGGGAAGATGGAGGGAATATTTTGAGGAGTTGTTAAATGTTGATGAAGACAGGGAAGCTGTGATTTCGTGTATAGGGCAAGGAGGAATAACTTTTTGTAGGAGTGTGGAAGAGCCAATTGTGAGTGTGGGGGAAGTTCGTGAGGCAGTGGGTAGAATGAAAGGGGGTAAGGCAGCTGGGATTGATGGGATAAAGATAGAAATGTTAAAAGCAGGTGGGGATATAGTTTTGGAGTGGTTGGTGCTATTATTTAATAAATGTATGGAAGAGGGTAAGGTACCTAGGGATTGGCAGAGAGCATGTATTGTTCCTTTGTATAAAGGCAAAGGGGACAAAAGAGAGTGCAAAAATTATAGGGGAATAAGTCTGTTGAGTGTACCTGGTAAAGTGTATGGTAGAGTTATTATTGAAAGAATTAAGAGAAAGACAGAAAGCAGGATAGCAGATGAACAAGGGGGCTTTAGGAAAGGTAGGGGTGTGTAGACCAAGTGTTTACAGTGAAACATATAGGTGAACAGTATTTGGATAAGGATAAAGAGGTTTTGTGGCCTTTATGGATTTGGAAAAGGCGTATGATAGGGTGGACAGGGGGCAATGTGGCAGTTGTTGCAGGTGTATGGAATAGGAGGTAGGTTACTGAAAGCAGTGAAGAGTTTTTATGAGGATAGTGAAGCTCAAGTTAGAGTGTGTAGGAGGGAAGGGGACTATTTCCCAGTAAAAGTGGGCCTTAGACAAGGATGTGTGATGTCACCGTGGTTGTTCAATATATTTATACATGGAGTTGTAAGAGAAGTGAATGCGAGGTCTTGGCAAGAGGTGTGGTGTTAAAAGATAAAGAATCAAATACAAAGTGGGAGTTGTCACAGTTGCTTTTGCTGATGACACTGTGCTTTTGGGAGATTCTGAAGAGAAGTTGCAGAGGTTGGTGGATGAATTTGGTAGAGTAGGGTAGAAAAAACAGCAGTGTTGTGGTGTAGAAAAAACAAAACTAAACCCAGTAGAGTGAACCATAAGTGCACGGAAACCCAGGTGTTAAAGCGGGGTGAGGTTTACCAGGGTGCCAGAAGTAAACAGGGTGCCAGAGGTAAACCAGGGTGCCAGAGGTACGGCCGCCGTACAGTAGGAGCTGCCAGAAGGACCGGTTTTTATCTCCAACACACAAGTTATACTTTGTACCATACTGATCATTATTACTCTGTTTAATCATCTTCCAGTGGTCTGTCTCGCGTAACTCAAACAACCCCTACAGGATTCATTAAATAAGTGACACTGGATCTCGCAGATCCAAGAAATAAGGGAACCATTGACTGGATTCAAAACTGGTATCCTTGTCCGGATTCAATAAGCAGACGGAGTTTTAGGGGACCTATCAAACACCAAACAATAACAATAACTTTATGAAGTAAGATTGTCCAAACACTTACACATGCAAATAAAATAGATACGTACAAATAGACGGATCACCACTTCAGGAACCTATTAGTAGAATATACAATAAAGCAACCAACAAAATCAATCATGAAACCCTGTGTAGTATGCAAACAAACAAGCAAACGCTTCCTCTGCATGGATTACATGCAACTTTTGTGGTAAATGCTGCCACGCCCTTGTGTAGACATTCAAGACTCTACTACCTGAGATATTAAACAAGGGAGGTGTTTTTGGGTATGTCCAAATGAGACAGAACTGTGGAATAAAATCACATCGATATTAAAAGATGACAACACCAAATCGGACTTCATAAAAACATGACAGCTTTCTATAACAGTTGGGAAAGTAAAAATCAGGGCCACTAACCAGACTGAAAATCGAAAACCTAAATGAATTTTTATGAGTGCCACATAACTGACAGACGCATGCCTTTCTGACATCACCACGACGCCAAATGACTTCGAAAAGTCAATAAATGACATGCCCATGCACTCCGCTCCAGGCCCAGACTCATGTAACTATGTGTTCATCAAGAACTGCAAGCCCCTTTCACATGCTTTAACATCCTATGGAGAGGGAGCATGGACACTGGGATCGTCCGCAGCTACTAAAAACAACAGACATAGCCCCGCTCCACAAAGGGCAGTAAAGCAATAGCAAAGAACTACAGACCAATTGCGCTAACGTCCCATATCATAAAAATCTTTGAAAGGGTTCTAAGAAGCAAGATCGCCACCCATCTTGATACCCATCAATTGCACAACCCAGGACAGCATGGGTTTAGAGCAGGTCGCTCCTGTCTGTCCAAAATACTGGACCACTACGACAAGGTCCTGGATGCTCTAGAAGATAAACAGAATGCAGATGTTATATACACAGATTTTGCAAAAGCCTTTGACAAGTGTGACCATGGTGTAATAGCACACAAAATGCGTGATAAAGGAATAACAGGAAAAGTTGGTAGATGGATCTGTAATTTCCTAACATGTAGAACACAAAGAGTAGTAGTCAACAGAGTAAAGTCTGAGGCAGCTACTGTGAAAAGCTCTGTTCCACAAGGCACAGTACTTGCTCCCATCCTATTCCTCATCCTCATATCAGACATTGACAGGGATATAAGCCACCGTGCTGTGTCTTCCTTTGCAGATGACACCGAATCTGTATGACAGTGTCCACCGTTGAAGACACTGCAAGACTCCAAGCAGACATAAACCAAATCTTTAAATGGGCTGCAGAAAACAATATGAAGTTCAATGATGAGGAATTTCAATTACTCAGATACGGAAAACGTGAAGAAATTAAAATCTCATCGGAGTACAAAACTAATTCCAACCACAAATAGAGCGAAAACTAATGTCAAAGACCTGGGAGTGTTCATGTCAGAGGATCTCACCTTCAAGGACCATAACAAAGTAGCAATTGCATCTGCTCGAAAAATGACAGGATGGATAATGAGAACCTTCAAAACCAGGGATGCCAAGCCCATGTTGACACTTACAGATCGCTTGTTCTATCTAGGCTGGAATATTCCTGCACACTAACTGCACCTTTCAAGGCGGGTGAAATTGCTGACCTTGAAAATGTGCAGAGAACCTTCACCGCACGCATAAGTGCGATAAACCACCTCAACTACTGGGAACATTATTATATACACATGGAAAATTCTCGAGGGCTTAGTACCAAACTTGCACACAAAAATCACTCCGTACGAAAGCAAAAGACTGGGCAGGCAGGCGATGTAACGTCCCCCCAATGAAGAGCAGGGTGCCACTAGCACGTTGAGGGACAACACAATAAGTGTCAGGGGCCCAAGATTGTTCAACTGCCTCCCAGCATACATCAGGGGGATTACCAACAAACCCCTGGCTGTCTTCAAGCAGGCACTGGATAGGCACCTAAAGTCGGTACCTGACCAGCCAGGCTGTGGTTCGTACGTTGGACTGCGTGCGGCCAGCAGTAACAGCCTGGTTGATCAGGCTCTGGTCCAACAGGAGGCCTGGTCACAGACCGGGCTGCGGGGGCATTGACCTCTGGAATTCTCTCCAGGTAGACTCCAGGTAGGAAAGAGTAAGGTGATGAGGACAACAAAAAGATTAGGTGACGAAAGATTGGATATCAGATTGGAGGGAGAGAGTATGGAGGAGGTGAATGTATTCAGATATTTGGGAGTGGACATGTCAACAGATGGGTCTATGAAGGATGAGGTGAATCATAGAATTGATGAGAGGAAAAGGGTGAGTGGAGCACTTCGGAGTCTGTGGAGACAAAGAACCTTGTCCATGGAAATAAAGAGGGAATGTATGAGAGTATAGTTATACCAACACTCTTATATGGGTGTGAAGCATGGGTGATGAATGTTGCAATGAGGAGAAGGCTGGAGGCAGTGGAGATGTCATGTCTGAGGTCAATGTGTGTGAATATAATGCAGAGAATTCGGAGTTTGGAAATTAGGAGGAGGTGCAGGATTACCAAAACTATTATCCAGAGAGCTGAGGAGGGTTGTTGAGGTGGTTCGGACATGTAGAGAAAATGGAACGAGACAGAATGACTTCGAGAGTGTATAAATCTGTAGTGGAGGGAAGGCGGGGTAGGGGTCGGCCTAAGAAAGGTTGGAGGGAGGGGGTAAAGGAGGTTTTGTGTGCGAGGGGCTTGGACTTCCAGCAAGCATGTGTGAGCGTATTTGATAGGAGTGAATGGAGACAAATGGTTTTAATACTTGACGTGCTGTTGGAGTGTGAGCAAAGTAACATTTATGAAGGGATTCAGGGAAAACGGCAGGCCGGACTTGAGTCCTGGAGATGGGAAGTACAGTGTCTGCACTCTGAAGGAGGGGTGTTAATGTTGCAGTTTTATAACTGTAGTGTAAAGCACCCCTCTGGCAAGACAGTGATGGAGTGAATGATGATGAAAGTTTTTCTTTTCGGCCACCCCTGCCTTGGTGGGAATCGGCCGATGTGAAAACGTAGTTCTACGTTTGGACAGTTAACCCTTTGACTATCGCAACCCCTAATCCTGAGGTGTCTCCTGTTGTCACAAAATTTTCGAAAAAAAAAAAAAAAAATTTTTTTAATGAAATGAGAGAGAATGTTTTCCGATGGTAATGACACCAAAAGTATGAAATTTGATGGAAAACTTATGTTATTACACTCGCAAAGTTAGTGATCTCGGTGATATATACGAATACAATTTCGCCGACTTTGAGCCCTATTTTCGGCCAATTCCATTGTTCCAGTCAACCAAACTCATAGCTATTTCTTTAGAACTGCATTTGTTCTATCGACTGAGTACAAGAAACCACCAATTTACCGATTTCAACTACCCAATAAAGTGGTCAGAAATCGGCAATTTGGCCAATTTCATGCAAAATAAAAAAGTTGTCAATTTCAAAATAGGGTCCAGAATAAACAATGCAGACATTCCTGGCACTAAAATAAGATGCTATCTGTTCATTAGTCACGTCTTTAGATCCCTCTTATATTACTCTTGCTTTCTATTTTTATTTTTTCACACAAAAAATAGAAGTTTTACCGTTATGCAGACTATTGCATTATTGTAAAAATGGTATAAATAACATCAGTGCACTTGTGAAACAATATTAGACTCACCAGTTGATGTTTATTGGACACGTGGCGTGATTTGTTTACTCTTGAACATTGGCAAAAATCAAACATTTTCCCTACTTTGAGCTCAATTTCAAGGTCGTTTTCATCATGAAACTAATCAAAATCATCTCTATTTCTGTAGTATGTTTTCCATTCTATCAAATGAGACCACGAAAAAGAGAATACAACCATAAATACTATACGAAAATACACCTCAAATTCGGCATTTTAATCCAAAAACACGGTCAGTTTTTTTTTTCTTATTATGCACTGTGTGCTGCAGGATTTTTTTATACAGCACACACTGACCACACAGATCCATTCTCTCATATGTGGGCCTACCAGCTTTCTCCCGCTTGATTTGAAGCCACTAGAATTTTTGAGTATATATACATCCGAAACAGTGGCTCGTAAGACGTATATATACGACCAAAACAGTCAAAGGGTTAAAGCCGGACTTTATGTCTCGAGAAAAGTTTAGCTTTGTCTAATGAGTGGGATGGTTGAGGGGAAAGGCGGTCCCATTATTGTAATGTGCCATGGCGGCACTCTACCCATTTGAGGTGGAAGCCTAGTCCTGAGCCCTCTTGGGGTGGGGGTGTTGCATGCAAAGAGTACGTAACCTTTATTCGGAGCATGTTAAACACACCCATATAGGCTGCCCCTCCAACCAGCGAACCATCATTAAGGGTTTGGTGATAGGGCCCCATCACCAAATCAACGACTTGGTTCAGCCAATGATAATGCGGGTCTGGCAATGGGAAAGGTAACGTGGATTCCATTTGCATATTTGCCATTGTCATTCCTGCATTGAGCTGGTTGTTGTATGGTCGTCTCTGTCTATTGGCTGCTGTTTTGCCTTGACTACCGTGGCGTGCACTAATACTATTATCTCTGTATATAGTGTACATACTTGTACAAAGCCTTATAATATACTTGGTGAAGGAAAATACAAAACTCATATATAATTGCTTGGTGAAGGAAATACAATTCAAAGCATTTTCTACTGTGTTTCTTTGCTCCAAGCTCCCTTTTACACTCAGGATAACAGGCCTTTGAACCTGAGGTTGTAATAAATATGCTATAGCTATATTAGGAATTTTATGTTTACGGTCATTTGGGTGAGTGTAAGTGTAAATTAATGGGAATTGCAGATAACGAGAGTAGGACATATTGTTTTGGATGTGTTCATGAGACAAAAAAGAAAATTAGATGATTATCATTCGTTTAGTTAATAATAGGGTGTGTTAGGGAGATAAGATGTTTTTTAACAGTAGTTTTGAAAGTGGTGATTGAGTCTGCAGTTCTAGAGTTTTCAGGCAGGGAGTTCTAGATTTTAAGCCCTTTTATGCGCATCAAATTTTTGTAGAGTTTTAGCCAGACACAAGGAATGTCATAGAAATTTTTGTGTCTGGTATTATGTCTATGGGTCCTGTTGCAACGGACAAGAAAGTGTTTTAGTTCAGGGTTAATATTAGAATTTATGGTTCTGTAAATATAGGTTGCACAGTAGTAGGTGTGGATGTTCTGTACAGTGAGTAAATTTAGGTCTTTGAAGAGTGGGGGAGGGGGTTTGCCTAGGATTGGATTGCGTGATAATTCTTATTGCGCTTTTTGTTGGGTTATTATTGTTTTAGGTGGGTTGCTGCTTGAACCCCAGGCACAAATAGCATAGGTGAGGTAGGATAGATGAGTGAATAGTAT
>WNWK01056624.1:0-10957 GCA_009830355.1 Cherax destructor
TGGAGGCATAAAGTTGGCAGAAAATGAGGCGTAAGTCATGCCGCTCACTCAGTAAACTTTTGTTTACTTCCATTCGTAGATTTCTTGTTTTTTCACTATTTTTTACGTAACTTATGTGGCCTGTGAGACCAAAGTAAGGTGCAATGTACATATATACACTCGTTGAATGCAACACAATAACCGCACAAACATTATTATCATTATATTGTTTACAAAACTTGTTTACACAAACCAACAATACAAAAAATTTTTTTATTACTATTCTATAATATATATACAAATGTACAGTCACTGGACATGTTCATTGAAGTTCTGCAGCTTGTGGAACTCTTTGAAACATGGTTCTATGTACAGTGGTGTTTTCATTACATAAGTTCTGCATTTTGTGGGTGTTTTTTGTATATGGACAGACAAAACACCTCTTCTGAGCAGTTTTCTTCAAAGTAGTAGCAGGCAGTTGTGTTAGGTAGTTATCCTAGGTTGATGGTCGTCTGGGTCATCATTCCTTCCTTTATACCTTCCTTCCTACCTACCTACCTACCTTCCTTCCTTCCTTCCTTCCTACCTACCTACCTTCCTTTCTTACTACCTTTCATCTCGTCCTTCCCTCTGGTTTCTATATATACACACATAGTCACTGGACACGTGCCTAGAACTGCTATTAGCTTCTGGAAGCTGGTTGGTTGTCTGGGTCATCAAATTCAAATTCAAATTCTTTATTTCTGGTAATATACAAGGTGGGCGTGTCTACTCTGAACTGAATTACTCTAAGCATGGTTGTATTCGAATGAATACAATTTTTACTAATGATATTGTTACAAGATTATAATTATGCATTTATGAAGTAGATATTACAAGATGAAAATATGCCTAGGTATGCCTAGGCTTTTCAGGCAGTCTTATGATAGGTCTTACTCTGTAGTGACACAATGATTATACAGATAGTAAGGTGAGGTAATTGTAGTGATTAACTAGGTTTACAAAATTGAGGTACTGGAATTTAAACATTTAAGAAATTAACAATTAGTTTATATATTAATGGTAAAGGTGATGTATTGGCATATTACAGTTTCTATATTGGAGTGTTTAGGCAAACTTATGACTAGCTTAAGAATTATGAAGCAACAGTTGTATTAGAATTTTGGTAAGTTCTGTGCAAATTAAGGGAATCACAGATATCAATAAGTGTATTTTGCTGTGGATATGTGCAAGAGAAAGTAGTTTTCATGTGGTTAGCTATCGGTTGGGTGCGTAAGTGAGATAAGATGTTTTTTAACGGTGCTTTTGAAAATGGAGGTTGTGTCTGCAGTTCTAGAGTTTTCAGGCAGGGAGTTCCAGATTTTAGGCCCTTTTATGCGCATTGAATTTTTGTATAGATTTAGTCGGACAGGGGAATGTCAAAGAGATGTTTATGTCTGGTATTATGTCTATGGGTCCTGTCGCAACTGTCAAGAAAGTGTTTTAGCTCAGGGTTAAAGTTGGAATTAATGGTTCTATAAATGTAGATAGCAGAGTAGTAAGTATGGATGTTCTGAACAGTGAGTAGGTTTAGGTCTTTGAAGAGTGGGGGTGTGTGTTGCCTAGCGTTGGATTGCGTGATAATTCTTACTGCGGCTTTCTGTTGGGTTATTATTGGCTTTAGGTGGGTAATTGCTGTTGATCCCCATGCACAAATGGCATATGTGAGGTAGGGATAGATGAGTGAGTAGTATAGTGTGAGTAGGGCTGATTGTGGAACATAATACCGTATCTTAGAGAGGATCCCCACAGTTTTGGACACTTTCTTTGTTATGTGTTGGATATGGGTGCTGAATTTCAGGCTGCTGTCAAGGTGGAGGCCCAGGAACTTGCCCTCATTATGTTTAGCAATAGGTGTAGTGTTGATATTAATGTTTAATTGTGGATAATCTGCTCTGTTGCCAAACATAATATAGAAGGTCTTATCAGTGTTGAGTGTAAGTTTATTGGCTGTCATCCATGTTGATATTTTAATTAATTCGTCGTTAACAATTGTATTAAGCGTGGCAAGGTTTGTGTGGGAGATGGCATAAGTTGTGTCGTAGCAAAGAGTTTGGTTTCAGGTGTTGTGATACATTAGGAAGATCATTGATGTATAAGAGGAAGAGCAGGGGACCAAGGACACTTCCCTGCGGTACTCCGGTGTCTAGTGGTAGTGTCGTGGAGGATGTGTCTTTAATAGTGACATACTGATACCTATTAGTGAGGTAGGATTTGAAGTATGCTAGTGCATGACCTCTTATTCCATAGTGGTCAAGTTTGTGGAGTAGGATGCCGTGGTTTACTGTGTCGAAGCTTTCCTTAGGTCAATAAAAGTCCTAATGGATATTCCTTATTTTCGAGTGCTGTGTAAAGTAGGTCTATTTTTACTATTGCATCGTTAGTGCTTTTATTTTTCCTGAAGCCAAATTGGCAGGGGTTGAGTATGCTTTGTGTCGTTATAAACGAGTATAATCTCTTGTGTACAAGTTTCTCGAAGATTTTGGATAGCAATGGTAGATTTGATATAGGCCTATAGTTGTTTACGTCTGTGGGGTCACCACCTTTGTGTATTGGTGTAACCCTTGCTGTTTTGAGTAGTGTTGGGAAAGTGCTAGTTTCTAATGATTTGTTAAAAAGTAATGAAATAGGATATGAAAGGACATGAGCGGCTCATTTGTATATTAAGGGTGGAACTTGGGACAGATGCCCTGATTTATTTTTAAGTGACTTGATTATCATTCCGTCCTTCCTTCCTTCCTACATTCCTTCCTTTCTTCCTTCCTTCTGGTTTCTATATACACGCATATAAAATCACTGGACACTTCATAGACATGATATTAGCTTCTGGAAGCTCGTTGTTTCTCGGTCGTCATTCCTTCCTACATTCCTTCTTACCTTCCTTCCTACCTTCCTTCCTGCCTTTCTTCCTGCCTTCCTTCCTACCTACCTTCCTACATTCCTTCCTTCCTACATTCCTACCTACCTACCTTCCTTCCTTTCTTTCTTCCTTCTGGTTTCTATATCTACACATATATAGTCACTGGACACTTCATAGAACTGATATTAGCTTCTGGAAGCTGGTTGTTGTGAGTGTGTGAACTTATAAATATGCTGAGTCAGGGTGTGGCTGCTGTCAAAATGACATATTATACCATTACTCACCACCCTCACTGCCTGTCAACACCCATGGGGTCCCATGCTCTTCTTTCCCACAGTCCTTCCTACCTACTTACTTACCTACTTACTTACCTACTTGCCTACCTACTTACCAACCTACTTACACACTTACTTAGCTACCTATTTACTTACCTACTTTTTTTCATAGAACTGCTATTAGCTTCTGGAAGCTGGTTGTTTTGAGTGTGTGGACTTATAAATATGCTGAGTCAGGGAGCAGCTGCTGTCAAAATGACATATTATACCATCACTCACTGCCTGTCAACACCCATGGGGTCCCATGCTCTTCTTCCCCACAGTCCTTCCTACCTACTTACTTACCTACTTATTTATTTTCTTTCATTCTTTTTTCTTTCTTCCCTCTGGTATCCTGGGCATTGCTTTCGGTCACATACTCCTCAAAACCATGAAATTCATCTTCACTGACACTTCCATCTGTGTTTGAGCTATCTCTTGGGAAGAGAAGAGTCCCAGATTCGCCCGGAGTCAGATATTTCTTACTGCTAGGCATGCTGAACAAGGACTACTGAAATGGTATTCCCACAATGCACCACTGGCTCCCCGATTTTTTTTATATTGTGCACACTGACCACACAGACCCATTTTCTCACATGTGGGCCTACCAACGTTCTCCCACTTGATTTGAGGCCGCTAGAATTTATGCGTATTAATACGTCAGAAACATTGGCTCGTAAACGTATATATACGACCGAAACAGTCAAAGGGTTAATGCTACACTTTATTGCTGGCTGGCGCTATAGCCTTTATCGACTTCTGCTGTTTTAGTATCGTACATATCGTAGAATCGCTGAATCACTGAAGAAGGAACATTCTCCCTTCTCTCTTCCTCCTCCACTTTGGTACTTTGCTACGAGTTTTTTCTTGAATTCTATCGTGTTTCTCACCTTCTTTACCAAAGGAGCTTTCTTTGAGCCCATGGTGGCTTATTTAGCAGTTGGAAGCACAAAAAACAATGGATTACAGTGGTACCCCAAGTTTCGTACTTTATTTGTTCTAGAAGGCTGTTCGAGTGCCGTTATCGAACGAATTTGTTCCCATAAGGAATAATGTAAATTAGATTAGTCCATTTCAGACCCCCAACGATACACTTAAAAAAGCACTTACGTACAATAATACACTTACATAATTGTTCGAGTTGGGAGCAGTACAAAACTTGGGGTACCACTGTATTATGAAATGTATCGTATGAACTTGTGGGGTGATGGTCACTCGCCCACAAACAATGCCACACTGACTCTCTGAATGTTGTGTGGGAGCCTTTGTGTACGCCCGGCAGCTCCCGGCCGCACGGAGGAGTTCCGTACCACCGCCGAATCGCGAGGCAAATCACGAAATGCGAAGATATATTTTCATGAAAAAAGTTCCCGAAAGTCGAATTTCATGAAGCGCAAGGCTCACGAAACTCGGGGGTCCACTGTAATCACTAACCATCAGCCATCACACATTTGAATTAACATCAACTTAAAATATTTGTAAACTGCATATATAAAACTGCACTGAAAAAAAAATCACTGAATTTACATATCACTCATATCCACAAATAGGTGCATTATTAATAAGTTAATGGGTAAATGCTAAACATATTAATCCTTTCAGGGTCTGTCCCACTGTATCAAGGCATTGACGCCTGTGTTGGTCCTGTAGTAAAATGCCATAAGCTCAGCTCGCTCAGATAATTAGCTGTGAGCGGTAAATTTGGGCCTAGATATGAGAGAATGGGTCTATGTGGTAAGTGTGCACCATATAAAAAAATCCTACAGCACACAGTGCATAACAAGTAAAAAAAATGTCACTGTGTTTTTGGTTTAAAACAACTTTGCTGTGTATTTTCATATGGTATTTATGGTTGTATTCTCATTTTCTTTGTCTCATTTAATAGAATGGAAGATAGTATATTTCAGAAATAGAGATGATTGGTTTCAGGAGTGAAAGTACAGTGGTACCTCAAGTTACGATATTTTTTCGTTCGAGAATGCTGTTCAAGTGGCATTACCAAACGAATTTATCCCCATAAGGAATAATGTAAAATAGACTAGTCCTTTTACACCCCAAAAAATATACTTACAAAAGCATTTAAAAAAATAAACTTACATAAAAGGGCGATTTTGGGGACCATCGTAACTCGAGGTACCACTGTATCTTGAAATTGAGCTCAAATTAGCGGAAATGTTCGATTATTGCCGATACTTCAGAGTACACAAATGATGTCACTTGTCCAATATGCATTCAACTGGCCAGTCTAATACGCATTTAGGAATGCACTGACATTATTTATTCAATTATTACAATAATGCAGTAGTCTGCATAACAGTAAATCTTGTACTCAGTCAAAGGAACAGAAGGAATACTAGCTGAGTTTGGATGACTGGAACAATGGAATTGGCCAAAAATGGAGCGCAAAGTGGGCAAAATTGCCAATGCATAAATATCGTCGAAATCGCTTATTTTGTGAGATCATAATTCCGTAAGTTTTCCATCAAATTTCATACTTTTGGTTTCATTACCTTCAGAAAAAGATTCTCTTATCATTTCACGTGATATTTTTTTTTTTTTAATTCTTCGACCCTGAGAGCAGGGGTCTTGGCCCTGAAAGTGCTAAAGTATACAGTGCATGGGGAATGGAAAGTGATCAGGTTTGATCCAAAGGAAGAGTATCTCCAATTCCTTGGAAAAAAGAGCAATTCACCAGCATACAAACATACAGCTGTTAGATGTGTTCTCACTTAATACAGTAGATCGTCATTTAGCACGGTACTTACGTTCCTGAAAACGTCGTGTTAGATAATTAAAAGAACTTATGGGAAAAATAGAGTTACGTTCCTTGGAGTTCCCAAAAAGCCAAACAAGTTTTTTTTAGACCAACAGATCTTACAAAAATAAAAGTGAATATGTAATTGTAGTTCATTATCGTGATGTATTATGTTGTTTTTACTGCTTAAGACTACAAATGTAACAGAAATAATAGTATTTACCTTAAATTGTGGGTGCTGGTGTTTGTGGATGATTGTGAAGAGAGTGGAGAGTTATGCTGTGGCCCTACTGGGCTGAGGTGGATAGTAGAGGTTCTGAAACTGAAGTCGATGGTTGTATTGAGTAAGTCAGTCAAGTCATTAAGTCAGTCAAGTCATTCAGTAAGTCAGTCAGTAAGTCAGTCAGTCAAGTCATTCAGTAAGTCAGTCAGTCAAGTCATTCAGTAAGTCAGTCAGTCAAGTCATTCAGTAAGTCAGTCAAGTCATTCAGTAAGTCAGTCAAGTCATTCAGTAAGTCAGTCAAGTCATTCAGTAAGTCAGTCAAGTCATTCAGTAAGTCAGTCAAGTCATTCAGTAAGTCAGTCAAGTCATTCAGTAAGTCAGTCAAGTCATTCAGTAAGTCAGTCCAGTCAAGTCAGTCCAGTCAAGTCAGTCAGTCAGTCCAGTCATTCAGTAAGTCAGTCAGTAAGTCAGTCCAGTCAATACACACACAACCCGCACATATGAAAAAGAGAGCTTACCTTGTTCAACGTTTTGTGTCATCTGTCCCTCTCTGCCCTATTTCTATGGCCTTTCCAAAACTCACAAACCTGATATTCCTCTGCGTCCCATCATATCTTCTAGAGGTCTGTCTCTTATTCTCTTGCTTCTTGGCTAGCCAAAACCCTCACTCCCTTTCTTGGTACTTTTTCTCCTGCCCACCTTCGTCACTCTCAAGACTTCATCGAACGGGTTTGCTCTCTCCTGACCTGTAAGATGCTTAGTCTTGATGTCAAGTCCCTCTTCACTAATGTCCCTCTGGATGATGTCCTTAATTTTCTTAGAGAGAAGGCCAATGAAGGGTTACTTCATCTCCCTATACCTACTGATGTCTTTCTTGATCTTATCCGCCTTTGTGTGGACTCTAATTCCTTTTCTTATCAAGGTAAATATTATTCTCAAACCTTTGGTATCGCCATGGGCTCTCCTCTATCTCCTGTTCTTGCTAATCTTTACATGGAATACTTCGAGACTGTTCTTCTTCCCACTATTGATGTACGTCCTTCACTCTGGCTCCGCTATGTAGATGACATCTTTTGTCTTTGGCCTCATGACTTAAGTCTCTTCCAACCATTTCTTGATGCTCTTAATAATCTTGCCCCTTCCATTAAGTTTAAAGCTGATTGGGAATCTAATTCTTTGCTTCCTTTCCTTGATGTTCATGTCCACCGCTCAGTTACAGGTTTTGCCTTTTCCGTGTACCGCAAGCATGTACATTGGCATGTACATTCACTACTTTTCTTATCATGCCTCCTCTGTCAAGAAAAGTGTTCTTATCTCCCTCTTTCTCCGTGCTCTCCACATTTGTGATCCTCAGTTCCTTGAAGCAGAAATTTCCACTCTTCATAATTCATTTTCCCGCCTTGGCTACCCTTCCCATTTCATAGACTCTGCTTTCTCTTGTGCCAAACGGACTTTCTTCTCTCCTAAACCCTCTACTCCTGGGAACTCTCCTGTCCTCTGCCTTCCCTACATCTCTGGTCTCTCTAATCTCAACAACTCTCTCCGTTCCTTAGACATCAAACTTACCTTTGCCAGACTAACACTCTTCGCACTAATCTAGTTTATACCTCCCTCCCTCTATAGATTCTCTTGGTGTCTAACTCTATTTCTTGCTCCTCCTGTCCTCTTCATTACTTTGGAGAAACTGGCCGATCTCTTTTTGACAGACTTAGGAGCACAAAAATAGTGTTAGGCTTGCCGACACTAATAATACTCTTTTCTGTCATGTCAGAGATCACAGTCATCCTATTGATTGGACTTCTGCTAAAACTGTCTACCCTACGTCCAACTTTCATAGTCGCCGTCTGGTTGAATCCTCCTTTTACACAACTTTACCTGTATGAACCTTAGCCCTGGCTTTGTCTGTAGATGCTTTCCTCCCATTACATTGTTAAATGCTCCAAACTTCAGAACACCCATGACTTAACCTGATTCCTTCCTTTCTATCTCTTCCCTTCTCCTCTTTCTCCTTTCTCCTCTGGGTTTTCTTTCTTTTCTTTTGCCTTGTATTTGTCCTTCTTTATTTGATTTTATTTTCATTTTTCCCCTCTGTGTTCTTGTCCTTACCCTATGCGGGCCGCCAGCTTCATTGCAGTGCTCCTTTCCTAGAATATGACTGACTCACTACTACTACCACTACTACCTCCATTATTACCCCTCCACCACTTTCTTGTGCCCCCATGTCTGCCTGCCTATAAATACCCCTTCTACCTGTCCTTTGTGTTAGTGTGACTTTGTAAATGGTCCAAGTCGGACCGAAACGTCATCGTAAGCTCCTCTCTTTTTCATATGTGCGGGTTGTGTGTGTATTATGTTTACATCTTTTTATGTGTACAAAGTAACACTTCATTATGGCCACGGGTTATGTCTTGTCTAATATCTTTGTTTTCTTCGTTAATTCTAAGACTTAAATGCTTATACCTTTTCTTGCCACTTTGAGCAACACTGATATGCCTACTGGGTCTTATGATTGCTTGCAGATACAAGATATAGTAATTTAAAGATCAAAACACAATTCACTCTCTCTCATTCTTCACAAACACAGCTGGCTTGTACCAGAGGACATTTTTTGACGCGTATGAAATACGTACGAATGCTTGGATGGTGGGGTCAGGGGTGGCTGGGGAAGGCGGGTGGTGTCCCCGCTGAACCACAACAAGGTGGCCGCTGAGGGAATGGGAATTTGTTTTCTTCCACAAACTGTAAGTAAGTTTATTCAGGTATATACAGTTACAAGATTATCATACATAGCAATGTGTAGAGAACCTAGGATAACCCAAAAGTCAGAGTAACTTATTTCCATTCTGTCTGACTTTTTGGGTTATCCTAGGTTCTCTACACATATGCTGCTATGTATGATAATCTATGTACGTAACTGTATCTGTGTATACCTGAATAAACTTACTTACAGTTTGTGGAAGGAAAAACAAATTCCTTTTCCTCAAAGCATGAGGATTCTTAGGCAGTAAATAACCATGGGCTTACACTTGAAATCACTGATGCATTACTGCAAAGGAGCAAGGTGAAGCGATCCTTTGCTGTCTTGAAGCCTGGTGCACTTTTCTCTTGCTGACTGATATAAGTTCGTGTTGGCATTTTCTTCCAGAAAACACTTGTCACGTCAGCATTAAACACTTGATGTGGCTCATAGACACCCCCACTGACTCAATGGTTTAACCCACCACAGGCGACCGTGAGCTCAAATTTTTTTTCCCCCTCCCGCGACTGTGTAATATCATTTTTACGTCGTGTTAGATAATAATGTGCCGCAATTCTTCAATCGTGCAATACCCGTAACATGCAACATAATCTTGTGCTAAATGACGGTCTACTGTATAAAAAAAAGGTCATCGTTTTCAGAATAATAATAATTTTATTCATGGATAAAAAACAAGCATCTGAACCTTATAGTTATATTGAAAGTTGTGAATATAAGACACTTCAAACTTAATACATGAAATATACTTAAATTAGACTGGCAAGAAAGTCACCAAGAGTCTGCTTATCTTTACTATTATGTTTCTGAATATCATTTAACAATGCATTTTTTAATCCCGAAAGTTTCTTTTGTTTCTCTCTTTTCTCTTTAATGTTAGAACTTTCCCACCTAGAGCCTGGTTTTGAACCTGAGAGATTTTGATCCAGACTTGGACTGGCTTGAGTGTGTAGATTTTGTAGTGATCTCTGCTAATCTCTCATGTAAGATTTTGTCATCAGTGCATGAAAATCTAAACTTCTGTTTTCATCTGAATTAATTTTTACAAATTTACCATAACGCTTCTTATTCTTAACTCTCAAGTTGCTTTCCTGAGATGTAATGGTAGAAACAGGTGAAGCTTTAGGAGTTAAAGATGCATCACTTTGGATAATTGAAGATGAAAGAAGCAGTCCTGCATTCTCTTCTTTAACTCTCTTCTTTTTCTTTTTCTTCTTTATAACCTCAGGCTTTACTGTCTATGGGTTTTTCTTTTACTGGAATGGACACAACTCTCTCATTTTATACTTACAGATTAAACAAGACACTTCTATGCTGTTCTTTCTTAAACGGAAGGAAGAAATCTGCATCTTTTCCTTGGAGGTTAACTTTTTTGGGTATCTTCTTTCTTTCTTAGGAGAGTCTTGATATTACATGCATTCCCAGGACATCCCAAAAGTCTAGATCTACAGAAGCCAGCAATCCCGGGTGTGCTACATTTTGGACACTGTATATATCCTCCTGTTTGGCGTCTTATTCCTGCAAATGCAATTTCAATATTTAGAAATATCTAAAACCTGTATAGATCTGTAAAGTTGCCATTTACAGTACTGAAATGCAAGGCTATTTTAACATACATATAGTATTAGAATTCTCAAGTAACCAGCATTTTCATGGATCCCTAAATGTACACTGACTATCAAGAAGCTATCAAGTGCACCAATTCTATAGTAAAAATAAAGTAAAGTTTTATTTTGTTGCAGATTGCAGATTACATAGGTATCGGTAGTTACAATGTAAATTGAGTGCAAGGGAGCCACTGACATGCCATGGCATTAGGGGCAGCTTATTCTATTCCTAAAGACTATGTACTTAATATTAGAGAAATTTATTGAGTTTATTCTAGTTAAAAATTATTTTCAAAATTACAATATGATGAAATTTTACTGTTTAAATTATTATATAATGATATTAGATTGTTACAGGTGTTAAGATTCTTGAATGATAATATGGAATTGAGATTATCTTAAGGAAAATAACATTGAGCATTTTT
>WNWK01056625.1:0-10957 GCA_009830355.1 Cherax destructor
AAAAGCCTAAAACTACTCACCATTAAGAACATTCACACTTATTCTTGTGCCTACTACATACATAGAACTCTACACTCTAATATAAACCCTCTGCTCAAAATTCTAATCACCAACTTTAATAGGACCCATGACCACAACACAAGACACAGATCATTTTTTGATATACCTCGTGTCCAAATCAACCTATGTAAAAATTCTATGCACATAAAGGGCCCCAGAATCTGGAATTCATTACCAGTAAATACTAAAATAACCTTGTCTCAAAATCAATTCAAGACTCTTCTCAAAAACCACCTACTCACCCTAAACTAAATACTCATACTGTAAATTACTTTAAAAAATGCTCACTGTTATTTTCCTATAAAATTATTTTCCTATAAGATAATTTCACTTTTTACTATTATGTTACCATCCTACTAAGCACTTGATACAATGTAATATCATCATATTGTAATTTGAACAATCTAATATTTAAATAAAAGAAAATAAATTTCTCTAGTATTATGTACATAGTCTATAAGCTATTAGATTAAGCTGCCCTTAATGCCATGGCATGTTAGTGGCTCTCCTTGCACTTTGGTTTATGATTGTAATTATAAAAACTTGATGCAAACTTGCAATGAAATAAAAATTCTATTCTATTCTATAATGCTCAAGTTTGAGGTGTAGGATGCTGTGGCCTCTTTATTGAAAGTTTCCCTCAAATCACTTTCCTTGAGGAAGTTCAATTTAAGTAAATTTTTGAGTATGAAATGAAACAAATTTCTCATAACTATGTTTATTTCCTATAATAAATTAAAAAATAAATAATAGCAATTGGATCTGGCTGACAAGAAGCAGGGCGAGGGAAGGGAGAGATCTTAACAGTAATTTTTTGTAACCCATTTATTTATAGGTTACATTTTAGATGATACATAGTTAAATAATGTAATCACATTTATTTTTTATTTAATATTTCCCATAATTCATGGTTTTTATAACTAAAAATCAAAATAACTGTATATCCTTGGGAAGTATTTTTGCAGTTACTTTTGAAAAAACAACAAAATTTTAATTGCTGTTCAGCAATAAATTTATAGCATTAATGGAAACTACCATAAGCAAGAAAATAGTTACTGTTGCTTTTGCTGCTTTTCCTCATGACTTGTATTTCATGATGTAAAATACTGTAGTAGCACATTTATTATAATATTCTCAGAGTACTACATGTTAGTATTTAAGTGTACTATATTATGACATTGGAATCATTTAAACCTTTTACACCAAAATTGATTCATTATTTGAGTACAGACAGAAAAATACAAAAAAATATATACATACTATGAAATATAATGCAAAGTGAATAAATACATTGTGATGGATCTCTTCTAACCACCTTAAGGATTTTTGTCATACAATATTTGAATTTGATTACAGGTATGGAGCTTGCCTTCACTAGTGCAGTCCAATAATTGCCCACACATTGAGAAAGTTTCCTTTTATGCTCTTTACTTATTTGAGAGTCCATTTTTTTCCCCTCATCCTTGTCCTGGCATACTTGCCTGAATTTATGGGGATCGAGCTCTAACTCCAAGGGATGTGTGTGTGTGTGTGCATGTATAAAAGATAAACTTCATTTTTATAGATGGATTTTCTTCCAATAACTTTAAACTGGTCTAAAAAAAATTTTTGTGTAGATCTTTACTGTTAATGCCCATTTAAGCAGAAGGAATTACACATAAAAATTTTGTAATTCCCACATCATAACTGTATAAATGGCAGTTTTGTAAAGTGATCATTATTAAACTAATTTTTACTTCATTAATAAAACTCTCCATTCCCATGCCCCAAACAATCTTTAACCAATAAAAGTGATGTTACTCTACCAACAGACACAGGCTAAACAAATCTGTCAAGTGCCATGCCTGAGGCTGCATGGACATACTGAATGATAATACAGTTTTAAATATCTTAGATTGTACTACCGACATCAGCTATTTGCTATGTCTGTTACATACAGCATTTATGTTACGGGTACAATACTGCAACAAACAGCTCAGATTTACAAGAAGAATACTCATTCATCACACCCAAACACAACTATGGAAGGATGTAGAATTATAGTATAATCAGCACTTTTTATAAAAAAAAATTATTGTTTGTTGTGCAGAATAACCCATTTTTACATTTATGGTTCATGGATGCTGCATAATCCATCAACATCAGGGAAGTTCGAACATTTCACAATACAGTATATAATAGCCCAAAAAAAAATATATATATACGTATGTATATAATTTTGCCTAACTGTAAAATTTGTGGATAATTTTTGTTGCAAGATGACTTTGTGCATTTGTGATTCTTAAAGCTAAAATTAAGAACACATTTTTATGTAAATTACTGTACCACGAAAAATTCAAAATTAACTCATAAAGAAAACAGAATTATTTGAGCTATGAAATGTATTAGAATGAACTGATGAAAAATATATGATACTAAATTATTACATGGTACAAAGCTTACAGATAATTACGGTGAAGCCTCTTCTATAAGTCATGACATGTCCTTTGCTGACCATGTATAAAAACAGGGCTGAGGTTACCCTCAAGACCCATGAATACATTAAATGTGAAGGATAAACAAATTTTCAAAATCAATTGATTTAAGTCAATGATAACTAAAGCAAGTATGTTGCCTTAGGTGTTGGTGATAATGAGTGTTTGATATGGGGTGAGGATTTTTGTATATGGCAGGAAGAAGTTGCTATGGTAAGGAAGTGAGCCTGCACTACAAATTAGTGTGCAGCTTTACCTTTTCTTCCAAAACTGTTAATACACTGACCACTGACATTATACTTAGAGTAGATAAGAAAAAAACCACAGTGGAGACAGAGAAACTGGGAAAAAAACCTGAGAAAGATAAGGATGGTATGGAATATAAAAGTGCAGAGAAAGTCCAACCTTCATGACAGGAGAGTCATTACAGGTGTGTGGGTGCTGGTTCTATTAAGAAAGAGATGTGTGGGTGCTAGTTCCATTTAATAGATGGGTATGTGGGTACTGGTTCTATATATAAGAAAGAGATGTGTGGGTTCTATTTCCATTTAATAGATGGGTATATGGGTGCTAGTTCCATTTAATAGACAGGTATGTGGGTGCTAGTTCCATAGTTTCTGACACCTAACAGTGATAGAAAGATGACCTGGAATCCAATTGCAGTTTGATGGAAAACAATTTATTGTGCTCTAACTTGTACCAATGTTGTTGCTAACTACTTCAGATTCGTAGAGAGAGTACTGGAAAATAGTCCAAGAAAGGAATCTCCATTGGAAGATTGGTAGGTTCTGAATAACAGATCAAGTGGCTGAGTCTGCACATTTCTTGCACTAAATATTGGTGTGTTTAAGGACATTAAAAATGTGGTTTCACTGTACCCACTACATATGAGACATAGTCATTTTTGTATGAGGTACTGTACAATGGTATATAGGGAGTCAAATTTCTTGATTGCTCATAACACACTTTGGGAGCCTAAAACAACAATGAATAAAGTGGACATAGTTGCAATATGTATAACATCAGCAGACATTACATGCAATGATGCTGTGAAAATATTGGCCAGCTCTAGTAAATACACAAATAACCCACACATAGGAGAGAGGAGCTTACAACGATGTTTTGGTCTGACTTGGACCATTTACAAAGTCACACTGTAAATGTCCTGAATTACTCTTAACTCTGGAAACACGGCTGCATACCCTGCTCTATTTGGGGATCCAGAATCATGGATGTACACTGCAGTAGCATGAGAATGAGATTAATGGTGTTCAAGGAAGAAAAAGCTTGAGGCCATAGCAGATATGAATTCTTGAATCTGGAAAGGTGGGAGAAAGAAGCCTGAATCACAGGAACTTCCCAAGGTGGGAAAAGCATGATACAGGGTGGATATAAAGGGGAGGTTAAATTAAGAGATGTTGCCAGATTTCAAACAGAGACAGAAGAGCAGAAATAAATGGAATTGATGACTGAATAAATTAATCTTACTGACAGCTGTGATTATTCCATAAGTAAAAGGATTGTGAAGGTCATGGAAACAAACAAACACTACCAGTTGGGAATGGGAATCATGTTAATCTTGCAAAGAAAGTAGATTTGCTGCTGTATACAGGCTCTCAGCTGAGGAAGAGTAAAACACTCCTATATATAAATACAATCCTTGTTAAAGAATGATGTTAAGTTTATAAAGAGTAGCTGAGGAAGCTAAGAAATATACCTTGTCTCTACAGTTTAGCTTAGACAAGATCAGGGCTGAAACATGGACAAAACTATTAAGTAGGTTCAGCTGAAGTGATAGGGCATTGTGTGAAAATTATTGAGTTTGATTTAGCAGTAGAAATTTTAAAAACAGATGAAGTGGCCCAGTTGGCAACACGATTGAAAATGTATTGGAGAATGGTTGCTTAGAGCAGAGAGTTCAGGGCTGCACAAGCAATGGCAAAATCATTAATATATGTGGATGACTAGATACTGTACTTGTGAGAAGAACTAAGACAAGTCCATTGAGAGCTATCAAGCATAAGAAAGTATTGAGGATGCAATCTTGCAATACATATTATAGCTGCACAAAATCAGGAAAAAGGTTCATATTTACTCTAACATTGACATTATTCTCTAATAGAAAAATCATATGCTTGGGAAAAAATATTGTAATGCCAGGTAGTGTCAAAAGCTTTGGTACAGACAGAAAGAGAGCAATGACTAAATGGTTCTCAAAGGTGTTTTCAGTGTCTCTGTCATGAAGTAATAATGGGTCTATGGTGGAATGGCACATTGTAAAACACAAGTGATGAGGGAAGAGAGAATTTTGGGTTTCTAAGTACCACATGAGTCATTTGTTAACCAAGTGTTCAAGCAACTCAGGAAGAGCACTGGCAAGAGCACTGGGTCTTTAATAAGAAATATCTTGGCATGAGGTACCAGACTTTTGACAAAGGTGGACCAGCACTTTTGCTGTTTAAGCTGTAATTGCAGAATAAGTCACAATTCATAATACAGTGGTACCTCTACTTATGAGCAGCTCCCACCTTGAACAATTATGTAAGTGTATTTTTGTAGGTGCTTTTGTAAGTGTATTTTTGGGGGTCTGAAATGGATTAACCTTATTTTCATTATTTCTTATGGGAAAAAATTCCTTCGGTATTGGCACTTGAATAGCCGACTGGAACGAATTTTGCTCATAAGTAGAGGTATCACTGTATTTAGTAAAATATGAATGCCAAAAAAGAACTAAGATAAATTAGATATGCAGGAGGTTAGGTATGCTGTGTATGGCAGTGAGTGCTGAGACTGTGCAGGTAAAACTACAAGGCGTGTACATACATCTGCTGGCAACATACTATAATTAAGATTGGTAGTTAAATGGCATATAGATGAGGCTTTACTATATGTTCAGCATACATGTTGTGTATTTTAGTTAGGAATTGCTGACTTCACTTTGTTAAGCTCAAATTGTGATGTCAAGCAACCTATGAGTGCATTAATTTTTATTTTGTAAAACAAACTGAACATCACAAAATTTACATGTATTTAATAATGACCAATGATAATAAGACTTACCATAGACAGGTTAGATAGGATTAAGCTATACTGTATGTTATTTAGCACATTAATTTTAGTAAGTTTTTTTTTATTGCCGAATCATATCACCAAATAAGAAAAAATAATAATAAACTTCTTTACAAGAAAATTTGACTTATTTAACCAGTTTGACTAAAAGGCACAAGCATATACTGTATGTGTATATACATATGCACATATTTGTGAATGTATATATGTACATGTATGTATGTATGTATGTATGTATGTATGTATATATATATATATATATATAGTGGACCCCCAAGTTTTGGTCATAATTCATTCCAGAAAGCTGTTCAAGTGCCATTACCAAACAAATTTGTTCCCTTAAGGAAAAATGTAAATTTGATTAGTCCTTTCAGACCCCCAAAAATACACATACAAAAGCACTTACAATATTAAACTTACATAATTGTTCGATTTCCGAGGTTGGACTGCGTGCGGCCAGCAGTAACAGCCTGGTTGATCAGGCTCTGGTCCAACAGGAGGCCTGGTCACAGACCGGGCCGCAGGGGCGTTGACCCCTGGAATTCTCTCCAGGTAGACCGAAACTCAGGGGTCCACTGTATATACGTACAGTGGTACCCCGACTTACGATGGTCCCCAAACACACCCTTTTATGTAAGTTGATTTTTTTAAATGCTTTTGTAAGTGTAATTTTGGGGGTCTAAAAGGACTAGTCTATTTTACATCATTTCTTATGGAGATAAATTCGTTTGGTAATGGCACTTGAACAGCATTGTGGAATGAAAAAATATCGTAAGTCGGGGTACCACTGTATATATATACAGTGGTACCTCGACTTACGAGCTTAATTTGTTCCAGACGGCTATTCAAGTGCCGATACCGAAGGAATTTTTTCCCATAAGAAATAATGAAAATTAGATTAATCCATTTCAGACCCCCAAAAATACACTTACAAAATCACCTACAAAAATACACTTACATAATTGTTCGAGTTGGGAGCTGCTGTATATATACGTATACTACAGTGGACCCCCGGTGTTCGTGATGCTCCAAACTCGAACAATTATGTAAGTGTATTTTTGTAAGTGCTTTTGTAAGTGTATTTTTGGGGGTCTAAAAGGACTAATCTAACTTACATTTGTCCTTATGGTAACAAATTCCTTTGGTAACGGCACTTGAACAGCATTCTGGGACAAAAAAAATCATGAAAACCGGGGGTCCACTGTATATGTATATACGTATATATATACAGTGGCCCCCAAGTTTAGGTCACCTCGGAAATCGTACAATTATGTAAGTCTAATATTGTAAGTGCTTTTGTAAGTGTAATTTTGGGGGTCTGAAATGGACTAAGCCACAGTGCTGTGTCTTCCTTTGCAGATGACACCCGAATCTGTATGACAGTGTCCACCATTGAAGACACTGCAAGACTCCAAGCAGACATAAACCAAATCTTTAAATGGGCTGCAGAAAACAATATGAAGTTCAATGATGAGAAATTTCAATTACTCAGATACGGAAAACGTGAAGAAATTAAAATCTCATTGGAGTACAAAACTAATTCCAACCACACAATAGAGCGAAAACCTAATGTCAAAGACCTGGGAGTGATCATGTCAGAGGATGTCACCTTCAAGGACCATAACAAAGTAGCAATTGCATCTGCTCGAAAAATGACAGGATGGATAATGAGAACCTTCAAAACCAGGGATGCCAAGCCCATGTTGACACTTTACAGATCGCTTGTTCTATCTAGGCTGGAATATTGCTGCACACTAACTGCACCTTTCAAGGGGGGTGAAATTGCTGACCTTGAAAATGTGCAGAGAACCTTCACCGCACGCATAAGTGCGATAAACCACCTCAACTACTGGGAACGCTTGAAGTTCCTAAATCTGTACTCTCTAGAACGCAGGCGGGAGAGATACATTATTATATACACATGGAAAATTCTCGAGGGCTTAGTACCAAACTTGCACACAAAAATCACTCCCTACAAAAGCAAAAGACTCGGCAGGCGATGTAACATCCGACCAATGAAGAGCAGGGGTGCCACTAGCACGTTGAGGGACAACACAATAAGTGTCAGGGGCCCAAGATTGTTCAACTGCCTCCCAGCATACATCAGGGGGATTACCAACAAACCCCTGGCTGTCTTCAAGCAGGCACTGGACAGGCACCTCAAGTCGGTACCTGATCAGCCGGGCTGTGGTTCGTACGTTGGACTGCGTGCGGCCAGCAGTAACAGCCTGGTTGATCAGGCTCTGGTCCAACAGGAGGCCTGGTCACAGACCGGGCCGTGGGGGCGTTGACCCCTGGAATTCTCTCCAGGTAGACTTGACATTATTCCGTAAGGGAGTAAATTCGATCGGTAATGGCACTTGAGCAGCCTTCTGGAATGAATTATGACCGAAACTCGGGGGTCCACTGTATATATTATATATATATATATACAGTGGACCCCCGGATTACGTCATTATTTCATTCCAGAATGCTGTTCAAGTGCTGTTACCGAACGAATTTGTTCCCATAAGGAATAATGTAAATTAGATTAGTCCTTTTAGACCCCCAAAAATACTCTTACAAAAATACACTTACATAATTGTTCGAGTTTGGAGCAGTACGTAATCCAGGGGTCCACTGTATATATATATATATATATATATATATATATATATATATATATATATATATACAGTAGACTGTTGTTTAATACGGTTTTACTGGCACATTTTGGTTATAGCACTATTGAAGAATTGCGGCATTTTTTTTGTTTAACATGTAGTAAAATTAACTTAACACAGTTCAGTTTGCGGGAAGAGAAAAAATTTGCAGTGTCACCCACAGGATACACTCTGCCTGGCTGTGGCTTAGATCATTGAGTCAACGGGGAAGACCTACCGCCATCCCCCGCCACCCTCCACCTCTCCCACCACCCTTGTCCTAGTCTTGGGTTCATACGTGTGTAGGACCATCCTCTGCTAGGTAAATATGAGTTTGTGTAATTGACTGACTGAATGATTTACTGACTGACTTATTTGGCTGACTGACTGACTTACTGATTTACTTGACTGACTTACTGACTGACTTACTGGCTTGACTGACTGACTGACTGATTTATGCACACTCTAGTACAACCATCGACTTCAGTACCAGAACCTCTACCATCCACCTTGGGCCAGTAGGGCCACAGCATAACTCTCCACAATCATCCACAAATACCAGCACCCACAATTTAAGGTAAGAAATACTATTATTTCGGTTGCATTTGTAATCTTTAGCAGTAAAAATAACATAATACATCACGCCAATGAACTACAATTACATATTCACTTATATTTTTGTAAGATCTGTTGCTCTAAAAAAAGTTGTTTGGCTTTTTGGGGGGAATCTTAGGAACGTAACCCTATTTTCCCCATAAGTTCTTCAGTTTGTCTAACACGGTTATAACTATCACGGCATTTTCAGGAACGTAACTACCGTGTTCAACGACGGTCTACTGTGTGTGTGTATATATATATATATATATATATATATATATATACAGTGGTACCTCTACTTACGAGCAGCTCCCAACTCGAACAATTATGTAAGTGTATTTTTGTAGGTGCTTTTGTAAGTGTATTTTTGGGGGTCTGAAATAGATTAATCTAATTTTCATTATTATAAGAAAAAATTTCTTCAGTATCGGCACTTGAATAACCGAACGAAGTTTGCTCGTAACTCGAGGTACCACTGTATATATATACATGTGTGTGTGTGTATATATATATATACAGTGGTACCCCGGTTTACGATGGTCTCCAAACTCGCCCTTTTATGTAAGTTAATTTTTTTAAATGCTTTTGTAAGTGTGTTTTTGGGGGTCTAAAAGGACTAGTCTATTTTACATTATTCCTTTTGGGATTAAATTCGTTTGGTAATGGCACTTGAACAGCATTCTGGAACGAAAAAATATCGTAAACCGGGGTACCACTGTATATACATGGGCCACCCTGCCTCGGTGGGAAACGGCCGATGTGTTGAAAGTATATATATATATATATATATATATATATATATATATATATATATATATATATATATATATATATATATATATATATATATATATATATATACAGTGGTACCTCGGTTAACGATATTTTCTCGTTCCAGAATGCTGTTCAAATGCCATTACCAAACGAATTTATCCCCATAAGGAATAATGTAAAATAGACTAGTCCTTTAGACCCCCAAAATACACTTACAAAAGCATTTAAAAAAATAAACTTCCATAAAAGGGCGAGTTTGGGGACCATCGTAAACCGAGGTACGACTGTATATATATATATATATATATATACACACACACACACACACACACATATGCTACAATTATAAAACACCCCTCTGAAGGAGTGGTGTTAATGTTGCAATTTTATAACTGTAGTGTAAGCACACCTCTGGCAAGACAGTGATGGTGAAAGCTTTTCTTTTTTGGGCCACCCTACCTTGGTGGAAACAGCCAATGTGTTATTAAAAATAATATATATATATATATATATATATATATATATATATATACAGTGGTACCTCGACTTACGATATTTTTTCATTCCAGAATGCTGTTCAAGTGCCATTACCAAACAAATTTATCTCCTTAAGAAATGTTGTAAAATAGACTAGTCCTTTTAGACCCCAAAATTACACTTACAAAAGCATTTAAAAAATAAACTTACATAAAGGGTGAGTTTGGGGACCATCGTAAGTCGAGGTACCACTGTATATATATATATATATATATATATTATATATATATATATATATATATATATACAGTGGTACCTCGAGTTACGATATTTTTCGTTCGAGAATGCTGTTCAAGTGCCATTACCAAACGAATTTATCCCCATAAGGAATAATGTAAAATAGACTAGTCCTTTTACACCCCAAAATATACTTACAAAAGCATTTAAAAAATAAACTTACATAAAAAGCGATTTTGGGGACCATCGTACTCGAGGTACCACTGTATATATATATATATATATACAGTGGTACTCGACTTACGATGTTATCATCTTACGTTATATTCGATATCCGATACAGTGGACCCTCGCTATTCGAACACTCCAAAACTCACCCTTTTATGTAAGTTTATTATTGTAAGTGCTTTTATAAGTGCATTTTTGGGGGTCTGAAATGGACTAATCTAAAATACATCATTCCTTATGGGAATAAATTCGTTGGTAACACCACTTGAACAGCATTCTAGAATGAGGTGAGTTTTGGAGTGTTCGAATAGCGAGGTCCACTGTATTTATAATGTAAGAAATTTGAATGCGACATCCGTTGTTTGATCGTCTTACGACATTCGTACCGGACGTGTCCGC
>WNWK01056626.1:0-10956 GCA_009830355.1 Cherax destructor
GCAAATGCTGCAGCGAGGAGGAGGCTGGAGGCAGTGGAGATGTCCTGTCTAAGGGCAATGTGTGGTGTAAATATTATGCAGAAAATTCCGAATGTGGAAATTAGGAGGTGTGGAGTTACTAAAAGTATTTGTCAGAGGGCTGAAGAGGGGTTGTTGAGGTGGTTTGGTCATTTAGAGAGAATGGATCAAAGTAGAATGACTTGGAGAGCGTATAAATCTGTAGGGGAAGGAAGGCGGGTAGGGGTCGTCCTAGAAAAGGTTGGAGGGAAGAAGTAAAGGAGGTATTGTGGGCAAGGGGCTTGGACTTCCAGCAAGCATGTGTGAGCGTGTTAGATAGGAGTGAATGGAGACGAATGGTTTTTGGGACATGACGATCTGTTGGAGTGTGAGCAGGGTAACATTTTGTGAAGGGATTCAGGGAAACCAGTTAATTGATTTAGTTAGACTTGAGTCCTGGAAATGGGAAGTACAATGCCTGCAATTTAAAGGAGGGGTCTGGGATAGTGACAGCTGGGAGGGACAATTCTCAGCTGTCGTATCTGAGCTCCTCTGCAAAGACAGTGATTATGTATGAGTGTGGTGAAAGTGTTAAATGATGATGAAAGTATTTTCTTTTTGGGGATTTTCTTTCTTTTGGGTCACCCTGCCTCGGCGGGAGACGGCCGACTTGTTGAAAAAAAAAAAAAAAAAAAAATATATATATATATATATATAGTCGTGCCGATTAGGTAAAACTTGCGATTTTGGGTTAAATAGCAACGCTCACCTTGCCATATAAGACAAGTGAAAATTTGTGTATGCAATAATTTCACCAAAATCATTCTGAACATAATGAAAAAAATATATTTCATTGTGTTTGTTTATTATTAAATTAATGTTAACGTATCTAAAATATATTTAGTTGGGTTAGGCTAAATTAAATTGCGCTTGTTGTAATAAGGTTAGGTAGGTTTTCAAAGTTTCTCTTGGTACAAAATTATAAATTCTTACATTACCATAAATGAAAAAATATATCTTTAAACGTATAGAGAAAATTTTAGAAAGGACTTAATTTTAGATGAGTTCTTGCTAATTGACCAGTTTTACCTAATCGGCACGACATATATATATATATATATATATATATATATATATATATATATATATATATATATATATATATATATATATATATAGTATATATATATATATATATATATATATATATATATATATATATATATATATATATATATATATATATATATATATATATATATATACGTATATGGATATATAGATAGATAGATGTATGGCCCACCTCTAGTGCACATTGTGGGAGTTACACTGGCAAAGAGGATAGTCAAGACAGTTACACTGATCAATATTAAAGAAAACAGTCGAGACAGTTACACCGGTAAAAAAGACAGTGACGACAATAACATTGGTAAAGAAGACAATGACGACACTTATACTGATAAAGAGGAAAGTCACGACAGTTACACTGGTACAGAAGACAGTCACGACAGTTACACTGGTACAGAAGACAGTCACGACAGTTACACTGGTACAGAAGACAGTCACGACAGTTACACTGGTACAGAAGACAGTCACGACAGTTACACTGGTACAGAAGACAGTCACGACAGTTACACTGGTACAGAAGACAGTCACGACAGTTACACTGGTACAGAAGACAGTCACGACAGTTATACTGGTATAGAAGACAGTCACGATAGTTACACTGGTATAGAAGACAGTCACGACAGTTATACTGGTATAGAAGACAGTCACGACAGTTACACTGGTATAGAAGACAGTCACAACAGTTACACTGGTACAGAAGACAGTCACGACAGTTACACTGGTATAGAAGACAGTCACGACAGTTACACTGGTATAGAAGACAGTCACGACAGTTATACTGGTATAGAAGACAGTCACGACAGTTATACTGGTATAGAAGACAGTCACGACAGTTACACTGGTATAGAAGACAGTCACGACAGTTACATTGGTAAAGAAGACAGTCACGACAGTTACACTGGTATAGAAGACAGTCACGACAGTTACACTGGTATAGAAGACAGTCACGACAGTTACATTGGTAAAAAAGACAGTCACGACAGTTATACTGGTATAGAAGACAGTCACGACAGTTACACTGGTATAGAAGACAGTCACGACAGTTACACTGGTATATAAGACAGTCACGACAGTTATACTGGTAAAGAAGACAGTCACGACAGTTACACTGGTATAGAAGACAGTCACGACAGTTATACTGATATAGAAGACAATCACGACAGTTACACTGGTATAGAAGACAGTCACGTCAGTTACATTGGTATAGAAGACAGTCACGACAGTTATACTGGTATAGAAGACAGTCACGTTAGTTAACTGGTATAGAAGACAGTCACGACAGTTACACTGGTATATAAGACAGTCACGACAGTTATACTGGTATATAAGACAGTCACGACAGTTACACTGGTATAGAAGACAGTCACGACAGTTACACTGGTATATAAGACAGTCACGACAGTTATACTGGTATAGAAGACAGTCACGTTAGTTACACTGGTATATAAGACAGTCACGACAGTTACTCTGGTATATAAGACAGTCACGACAGTTATACTGGTATATAAGACAGTCACGACAGTTACACTGGTATAGAAGACAGTCACGAATGTTACACTGGTATAGAAGACAGTCACGAATGTTACACTGGTATAGAAAACAGTCACGACAGTTATACTGGTATAGAAAACAGTCACGACAGTTATACTGGTATAGAATACAGTCACGAATGTTACACTGGTATAGAAGACAGTCACGACAGTTACACTGGTATAGAAAACAGTCACGACAGTTATACTGGTATAGAAGACAGTCACGAATGTTACACTGGTATAGAAGACAGTCACGACAGTTACACTGGTATAGAAGACAGTCACGACAGTTATACTGGTATATAAGACAGTCACGACAGTTACACTGGTATAGAAGACAGTCACGACAGTTATACTGGTATAGAAAACAGTCACGACAGTTACACTGGTATAGAAGACAGTCACAACAGTTACACTGGTATAGAAGACAGTCACGACAGTTATACTGGTAAAGAAGACAGTCACGACAGATACACTGGTATAGAAGACAGTCACGACAGTTACACTGGTATAGAAGACAGTCACGACAGTTATACTGGTATAGAAAACAGTCACAACAGTTACACTGGTATAGAAGACAGTCACGCCATGGACGGGTTTCTCTGTCATATTTCGTTGCCTTGGACAGATTTCACTGCCTTATATCGAAGCCCGGGGCTGGTTTCCTGTCAAATTTCGACGCACTGGACAGATTTCCCTGTCATATTTCATCACCCTGGACAGTTTTTCCTGTCAAATTTCGATGCACTGGACAGGTTTCCTTGTGATATTTGGTTGCCCAAGACGGATTTCCCTGTCATATTTCATTTCTTTGGACAGACGTCCCTGCTAAATTTCGACACATTGGACGGGTTTCCCTGTCATATTTTATTGGCCTCTACGGATTTCTCTCTAATATTTCATCGACCCGGGCGGTTTTCCCTGTCATATTTCGTCGCTCTGAACAGCTTTTTCTGTCATATTTCGACACCCTGGACGGGTTTCCCTGTCATATTTCGACGCCCTGGACGGGTTTCCCTGTCATATTTCGTCGGCCGTGATGGGTTTAAATGTCATATTTCGTCTCCCTGGACGGGTTTCCTGTCATATTTCGACGCCCTGGACGGCTTTTCCTGTCATATTTCGTCGCCCAAGACGGGTTTCCCTGTCATATTTCGTCGCCCAAGACGGGTTTCCCTGTCATATTTCGACGCCCTGGACGGTTTTACCTGTCATATTTCGACGCCCTGGACGAGTTTCCCTGTCATATTTCGACGCCCAGGACGGGTTTTCCTGTCATATTTCAACGCCCAGGACGGTTTTACCTGTCATATTTCGACGCCCAGGACGGGTTTACCTGTCATATTTCGACGCCCTGGACGGGTTTACCTGTCATATTTCGACGCCCAGGACGGGTTTACCTGTCATATTTCGACGCCCTGGACGGGTTTACCTGTCATATTTCGACGCCCTAGACACGTTTCTTCATCATATTTCTTCTCCCTGGATAGGTTTCCTTGTGATATTTTGTCGCTGTAGTCGGGTTTTCCTGTCATATTTCATCTTTCTGGACAGGTTTCCCTGTTAAACTTAAATTACCTTGAGATGGTTTCACTGTCGTATTTCATCACCCTGGACGGGTTTTATTGTCATATTTCATCACCTTGGATAGGTTTCTCCTCTCATAAGGAGTCGCCCTGGAGGGGTTTCCCTGTCATATATCGATGCCCTGGACTGGTTTTCCCTTCATATTTCGATGCCCTGGACAGATTTCCCTGTCATATTTCGTCCCCCTGGTCGGGTTTTCCTGTAATATATTGTCTCCCTGGACAAGTTTCCCTGTCATATTTCATTGCCCTGAGCAGATTTCCCTGTAAAATATAAGCTTCATTGACAGGTTTGCTGTGATATTTCGTCTCCCTGGACAGGTTTCTGTGTCAAATTTCGACACCCTTTACATGTTTCCCTGTCATATTGCGTCTCACTGGACAGGTTGTTGCGCCTCTACTTCTTTTCTCTGTTATTAACCTTTATTTCCTTTAATAGTACATTGAGTTAATTTCCTTTAGTAGCTAAATTATAAATGAACGTCATTGTATTATGAATATTATTTGTTTGTATATTTATATTTTATGTGGCCATATCGGTTAAGTTCCAGTGTATTATGTTGTTTTATGTCACCGGTCTGTGTACCTGAGGAATGTCAATGTCACTGGTATGTGTACCAGAGGAAGGTCAATGTCACTGGTCTGTGTACCATAGGAAGGTCAATGTCACTGGTCTGTGTACCAGAGGAAGGTCAATGTCACCGGTCTGTGTTCCAGAGGAAGGTCAATGTCACCGGTCTGTGTACCATAGGAAGGTGAATGTCACCGGTCTTTGTACCATAGGAAGGTCAATGTCACCGGTCTGTGTACCAGAGGAAGGTCAATGTCACCGGTCTGTGTACCATAGGAAGGTGAATGTCACCGGTCTGTGTACCATGGGAAGGTCAATGTCACCGGTCTGTGTGCCAGAGGAAGGCCAATGTCACCGGTCTGTGTACCATAAGAAGGTCAATGTCACCGGTCTGTGTACCAGAGGAAGGTCAATGTCACCGGTCTGTGTACCATAAGAAGGTCAATGTCACCGGTCTGTGTACCATAATAAGGTCAATGTCACCGGTCTGTGTACCAGAGGAAGGTCAATGTCACCGGTCTGTGTACCATAGGAAGGTCAATGTCACCGGTCTGTGTACCAGAGGAAGGTCAATGTCACCGGTCTGTGTACCATAGGAAGGTCAATGTCACCGGTCTTTGTACCAGAGGAAGGCCAATGTCACCGGTCTGTGTACCACAAGAAGGTCAATGTCACCGGTCTGTGTACCAGAGGAAGGTCAATGTCACCGGTCTGTGTACTATAGGAAGGTCAATGTCACCGGTCTGTGTACCATAGGAAGGTCAATGTCACTGGTCTGTGTACCATAGGAAGGTGAATGTCACCGGTCTGTGTACCATAGGAAGGTGAATGTCACCGGTCTGTGTACCATAGGAAGGTCAATGTCACCGGTCTGTGTACCAGAGGAAGGCCAATGTCACCGGTCTGTGTACCATAAGAAGGTCAATGTCACCGGTCTGTGTACCAGAGGAAGGTGAATGTCACCGGTCTGTGTACCAGAGGAAGAGCAATGTCACCGGTCTGTGTACCAGAGGAAGGTCAATGTCACCGGTCTGTGTACCATAGGAAGGTCAATGTCACTGGTCTGTGTACCAGAGGAAGGCCAATGTCACCGGTCTGTGTACCATAGGAAGATCAATGTCACCGGTCTGTGTACCAGAGGAAGAGCAATGTCACCGGTCTGTGTACCAGAGGAAGGTCAATGTCACCGGTCTGTGTACCAGAGGAAGAGCCATGTCACCGGTCTGTGTACCAGAGGAAGGTGAATGTCACCGGTCTGTGTACCATAGGAAGGTCAATGTCACCGGTCTGTGTACCATAGGAAGAGCAATGTCACCGGTCTGTGTACCAGAGGAAGGTGAATGTCACCGGTCTGTGTACCATAAGAAGGTCAATGTCACCGGTCTGTGTACCAGAGGAAGGTGAATGTCACCGGTCTGTGTACCATAGGAAGGTCAATGTCACCGGTCTGTGTACCAGAGGAAGGTCAATGTCATCGGTCTGTGTACCATAGGAAGGTCAATGTCACCGGTCTGTGTACCATAGGAAGGTGAATGTCACCGGTCTGTGTACCAGAGGAAGGTGAATGTCACCGGTCTGTGTACCAGAGGAAGGTGAATGTCACCGGTCTGTGTACCAGAGGAAGGTCAATGTCACCGGTCTGTGTACCAGAGGAAGGTCAATGTCACCGGTCTGTGTACCATAGGAAGGTGAATGTCACCGGTCTGTGTACCAGAGGAAGGTGAATGTCACCGGTCTGTGTACCATAGGAAGGTGAATGTCACCGGTCTGTGTACCAGAGGAAGGTAAAGATAAGGAGTCAAACCTCCAAAAGTGTCACTAATAAACCTTGTTCAGTTGTTATACACCCCTCACCCCCTTCCCTTTTTTGTGTCAAGAAGGTGGTGGTAGAAGTCACGTGACCTACTTTACCTTCCACTCGCTGTAGAAGCTTGAGTCAGTGTGTAGATACCAGCCAATGAGACAACACTGCTGCTCTGCTCTTATAAACTGACTGTTGTTGGTTTTCTTCAATTTGTATATTCTGATAAATTGTATAATTGTCTGACTGATCTAGTATTAAGACGAGATATTTCACTCTGAAAGAGTATCTGTATATGCGTCATATTCTACAGATTTAATGTCTCTCTGTAGTGACTGATGGTGTACATGTATTTTAAGGGTAGAATTACCGACAATATGTTAAGTAAAAGGACACAAATGGAACTAATGTGACATTTTATTATGGCAACGTTTCGCTCTCCAGGAGCTTTGTCAAGCCGGCTTGACAAAGCTCCTGGAGAGCGAAACGTTGCCACAATAAAATGTCACATTAGTTCCATTTGTGTCCTTTTACTTAACATGTATTTTAAGACTTTTCAAGGATACTGTATAACAGGATAATCTTACTTGGCTTATATTTTATATTACCTTTACAACTATTTCATTAAAGTTTTAATTGAAGATTATTACCCACAAACTCTGCCTATAATTATGCTCTAAATCAGAAAGAAAGGATATACGTATGGTCATATATAGACTTGGGAGCCTAACACAGGTTTCCCTCTCATATTTCATCGGCCTGGACGGGTTTACATCTCATAAACATTCATACATCACCGTACATAACGACAGTATCGGAGATATTAACAAAGACATACTGGCCAGGTTGTAGCCAGGTTGTGGCAGCCACAACAAAATTCCTTTTGTCAAGAGATCGAATCATCCAATTTGAAAGTTTTTATTTTTATCCCCGAATTTTTTTATTTTGTATTTGTTGTGATGAATGTTTTTTATGTTTTTAATTAAGAGGTGAGAGAAGTGTATATGTGAAAACTGACTTATTTAATAAATAATTCTACTTAAACAAAGTGTTTAAGATGATTTATTAGAATATCTTTTTTGTCTTAACCACAAGTCTCTCAAGTTAGTCACTTCTTCACCTATTTACATATTTTCCCAGAATATTTCATCAAAATATTATAACCCTCATTCCAATTTCGTAAGAAAATTGTAATTATATAATCAAGAATGTTCTTATTTCTCTTAAAACAATGGTGTGGGAGAGTGCAGGTAGGCCTATGAGAACGTGTGCACATGTATGTATATATGTGTGTTGGTATATGATGTTTGGAGTGGTTCAGCTGTCAGCCTGGCTGAATCTGCTGTCAGTCTGGCTGACTCTGTTCTCAGCCTGGCTGACTCTGCTCTCAGCCTGGCTGACTCTGCTGTCAGACTGGTTGACTCTGCTGTCAGCCTGGCTGACTCTTCTGTCAGGTTGTCTGACTCTGCTGTCAGCATAGCTGACTCTGCTGTCAGCCTAACTATGCTGTCAGCAGAGTTAGCCAGTCAGTATAAAATAAATGAGGCAAAAAAAAGGTTAAAACTGGGAATTTTAGAATGGAATAAGATTGAAGTGTGTGACGCAGTTGTAATAAAGTACTGGAATAGTTAATGATTTTGTTCATAATGTTTATAAAAGAAAAGGGTAAAAAAAATTAAAGAATGTAATAATTATAATGGAATCATATTGTTGAGCATACCAGGTAAAGTGTATGTCAGAACTATGAGTGTTGAAGTGAAAATATGGATAACACAGACGAGTGTCAATTCAGAAAGGGAAGGGAATCTGTGGATCATGTGTAAACACTGAAAAACATAAGTTTACAACACTTATATAAAGGAAAGTCGCACTTGGAATCATTTATAGGATAGGAAAATATATATGAGAGATGTTAGTAGATTTACAAATGTATTTAATCTTAGGTAATGTTTTGGTACCTATAGTGATGAATAAAGTTAAAATATGAAAGAAAGACGGTAAATATTTACCCCAAAAACTAGTTCTTAGATAATATTGTGTGATGTCACCTGTGGTCTTAAAGACATGTGATGTCACTGTACAATATATACAAGAAAGTATATACAAGAAAGCCATCACGTAGACCAGGTGTCACTGTAAACAGCTTTATTAACATACTATGTTAAAACTGCACACACACACACACACACACACACACACACACACACACACACACACACACACACACACACACACACACACACACACACACACACACACACACACACACACACACAAATATATTATATATATATGTCGTGCCGATTAGGTAAAACTTGCGATTTTGGCTTAAATAGCAACGCTCACCTTGCCATATAAGACAAGTGAAAATTTGTGTATGCAATAATTTCGCCAAAATCATTCTGAACATAACGAAAAAAATATATTTCATTGTGTTTGTTTATTATTAAATTAATGTTAACGTATCTAAAATATATTTAGTTGGGTTAGGCTAAATTAAATTGCGCTTGTTGTAATAAGGTTAGGTAGGTTTTCAAAGTTTCTCTTGGTACAAAATTTAAAATTCTTACATTAACATATATGAAAAAAATATATCTTTAAACGTATAAGAGAAAATTTTAGAAAGGACTTAATTTTAGATGAGTTCTTGCTAATTGACCAGTTTTACCTAATCGGCACGATATATATATATATATATATATATATATATATATATACTTAATGTGCGTTTATGTATGTATACATGCATTTGCTATTGATTCCATCTGCAACCTTCAAATTCATTTATGAAACACGAGAAACAGAGATTATTATATATATATTTTTTTTACATTTTTAATGGAGGAGATTTAGAGATTCACATTTGACACTCATCAATGAACAATAACATGCACACTCATACACAATATGTGACACTCATACACAATATGTGACACTCATACACATTACATAAACATTACACTCATTCTTACAAAATAACATGTACACATGACATTCATCAACACACAGTAACATGTATACATAATACCCATACACAATAACATGTACACATGACACAGTCCTCCACTAGTGTCACAAACGTGTCCTGTCTTTATATATTTTCATATTTCACAAAGAACGTCGTCAAAATACCGTAAACCAGCGTATAAATGTATGTAAAAATACTTATAAATGTGTATGATTGTGCGCTTGTTAGGCTTTCAATAAAAACAGTGTAATATTTAATACAGTTTTGATGGAGGTGGAAAAGTTCTTCAACACTTGGACATTAATCGACATAAAATAAAACAATCACAAATACTTTTAAACTGCTAAATAAGCAAAAATAACTGGTACTAAGTATAAATTTATAGTGCAATATAAAAGGAATTCCAAAATTTATATTTCCTAGCCTCTGCTGGGTGGCAGCTTGGTCTCGTCTAGCTGGTGTACGGTCGAGGCTGTCATGGTGGGTGTAATTACTAGACGCAGTTTTCTGTGTGTCACCTCCAGTAATTCCACCCACCTGGACAGTCTCTACCGTAGACCAGCTAGACAAGACAAGTTTCCACCCAGCAAGGTCCTGGGGTGGCAACCGCTGACTCTGGGGAAGTGGGGAAGGGAGTCTACCTGAGGTGACAGAAGTGGACTCCTGGAGACACTGTCCGGGAAGCACCTGACCTTGGTAAGTGGGAAGGGACATCCGGGAGCGAACGGATGGATTCCTGGAAACATGAACCTGGAAGGCGGAGGGAAGTGGAGCGAAAGACGAACCACTGGCTCACGTGTCAAGGTCTGGGTAACTCAGAGATAACTCTGAGGCTGACATGTACAATTCTTAATCTGGATTAATGTGTGTAATATGGAAGTTTAATCAGTGTGAGCTGGTGAGAACTTAGACTGCAGGTTCAAATATGAAAAATAATCAGGACCTGGAGACCAGAAAAAACAGAAAAACATGCACTCACATGCACTCTGAAGTGTCCCCCTCTCCCGGCACCCCAGGTACTTCTACCACCTCTCTCCTCCTCCCATGCATAACCCTAATCCCCATCTCCCCCTCTCTCCATACACCCCTGGTACTTCTCCTCTCTCCATGTCTCTCTCTCGTCTCTCTCTCTTTCCTCTCACTCCCTCCTTCCTCTCTCTCTCTCTCCTCTCTCTCTCTCTCACCTCTATTTCTCTCTCTCCCTCCCTCCCTCTCTCTCTCTCTCTCTCTCTCTCCCTTTCTCTCTCTCTCTCTCTCTCTCTCTCTCTCTCTCTCTCTCTCTCTCTCCCTCTCTCCCTCTCTCCCCTCTCTCTCCTCTCTCCTTCTCTCCCTTACTCTCTCTCCCTTCTCTCTCCCTCTTCCTCCTTCTCCTC
>WNWK01056627.1:2500-10956 GCA_009830355.1 Cherax destructor
CTTCCAACTGTGTCCCCTTGTTGCTGTGTCCCATCTCTGGAACATTCTGTGTGTGTGAGTGTGTGAGTGTGTGTGAGTGTGTGAGTGTGTGTGAATGTGTGAGTGTGTGTGTGAGTGTGTGTGTGAGAGTGTGTGTGTGTGAGAAAGTGTGTGTGTGTGAGAGAGTGTGTATGTGTGTGTGTGTGTGTGTGTGTGTGTTTACTGACCTATATTGTTTTAAAGGTCGAGTCGTAGCTCCTGGGCTTACCTTTCAACTTGGGGTTCAGCAGATTCACTTCTTCTTTGTCTCATAGGCTCTAGTGTACCTTATCTTAAATAAATACTTAATGAACTCACTAAGACGAAAAAAATATTTATTAACATCAATATGCCTCATCTATCTTTAACTAGCTATGTCCCCCTAATACCTGTTTCTCTCCTCTATAACAACCTGTTCCTGTTTACGCTATCATTTACTCTGAGCATTTGTATGTTATCATGTCTCTCCTGGATCTCCTACAACTCGTAGGTTATAACTCTTATCTCTAGAATAAGCCTCGAAGCATACCTCTGCACTTTCTCTAGTTTGCTAACATGTTCTTAGAGGTGAGAGTTATATGCTGGTGCTGCATACTCCAAAATGGACATCACATCTCTTCCATATATTGTCCAAAATAATTCGATCGAGATTCCTGAAGGCTGATCACACCTATGTCTTTCTCTCTGAAATTTGTGGTTGAGTCCCTGAAGTCTGTACTCTGAGTACGCTATTCTTGACACTTTAATTTTCTTAACCATCCCCTTTCAAGGAAACCAGTCCAGGGCGATGGAATATGACAGTGAAACCCGTCCAGGGCGATGGAATATGACAGTGAAACCCGTCCAGGGCGATGGAATATGACAGTGAAACCCGTCCAGGGCGATGGAATATGACAGTGAAACCCGTCAGTTGCGATGAAATATGACAGTGAAACCCATACAGGGCGATAGAATATGACAGTAAAACCCGTCCAGTGCGATGGAATATGATAGTGAAACCCATCCAGGGCGATGAAATATGACAGTGAAACCCGTCAAGGGCGATGGAATATGACAGTGAAACACGTCCAGGGCGATGGAATATGACAGTGTAACCCGTCCAGGGCAATGGACTATGACAGTAAAACCCGTCCAGGGCGATGGAATATGACAGTGAAACCCGTCCAGGGTAATAGACTATGACAGAAACCCGTCCAGGGCGATGGAATACGACAGTGAAACCCGTCCAGGGCGACGGAATATGACAGTGAAACCCGTCCAGGGCGATGGAATATGAGAGTGAAACCCGTCCAGGGTAATGGACTATGACAGAAACCCGTGCAGGGCAATGGACTATGACAGTGAAACCCATCCAGGGCGATGGAATATGCCAGTGGAACCCGTCAATAGTAATGGACTATGACAGAAACCCGTCCAGGTCGATGGAATATGACAGTGAATCCCGTCCAGGGCGATGGAATATGAGAGTGAAACCCGTCCAGGGCGATGGAATATGACAGTGAAACCCGTCCAGGGCGATGGAATATGACAGTTAAACCTATCCAGAGCGATGGAATATGAGAGTGAAACCCATCCAGGGCGATGGAATATGACAGTGGAACCCGTCAATAGTAATGGACTATGCCAGAAACCCGTCCAGGGAGATGGAATATGACAGTGAAACCCGTCCAGGGCGATGGGATATGACAGTGAAACCCGTCCAGGGCGATGGAAAATGACAGTGAAACCCGTCCAGAGCGACGGAATATGACAGTAAATCCGTCCAGGGCGATGGAATATGACAGTGAAACCCGTCAAGGGCGATGGAATATGACAGTGAAACCCATCCATGGCGATGAACGATGGAATATTACAGTGAAACCTGTACAGAACGATGGAATACGACACGTAAACCCGTCTAGAACGATGGAATATGACAAGTAAATCTGTCTGGAACTATTGAACATGACAAGTAAACCCGTCCAGAACGATAGAATATGACAAGTAAGCCCGTCTAGAACGATGGAATATGACAAGTAAACCCGTCCAGAACGATGGAATATGATAGGGAAATCCGTCCAGAACGATGGAATATGACAAGTAAATCTCTCTAGAACGATGGAATATGACAAGTAAACTCGTCTAGAACGATGGAATATGACAGAGAAACCCATCTAGAACGATGGAATATGACAAGAAAACCCGTCCAGAACGATGGAATATACCAAGTAAACCGTCTAGAACGATGGAATATGACAAGTAAACCCGTCAAGAACGATGGAATATGACAGGAAAACCCGTCCACAACGATGGAATATAAGATGTAAAATCGTCTAGAACGATGGAATATGACAAGTAAACTCGTCTAGAACGATGGAATATGACAAGTAAACCCGTCAAAAACGATGGAATATGACAAGTAAAGCCGTCCAGAACGATGGAATATGATAGGGAATCCCGTCTAGATCGATGGAATATGACAAAAAACCCGTCTAGAACGATGTAATATGACAAGCAAACCCGTCCAGAACGATGGAATATGACAAGTAAACCCGTCTAGAACGATGGAATATGACAGAGAATCCCGTCTAGAACGATGGAATGTGACAAGTAAACCCGTCTAGAACGATGGAATATGACAGAGAATCCCGTCTAGAACGATGGAATATGACAAGTAAATTGTCTAGAACGATGGAATATGACAAGTAAACCCGTCCAGAACGATGGAATATTACAAATACACCTGTCTAGAACGATGGAATATTTCATATTATAGAATATTTCATATTATAAATACAAGAAACATTTAAAAGCTCAGAAAAATGTGCTAAAATGGTATTTTATTGCATATTTCGACGTATTAGAGCGGTTTGAGTGCTTTGTTGACAAAACTCATTTTTTAGCTTAAATACTTAGATTCTCAAACTTTTAAAAAATAATTTCTACTGCAGTTGAAATTTATGTTAAAAGTAAGCGAAATTTTATGATTTATTTTTTTGAGGAAGCTTACTCATAGGTGTATCTTATGTAAAAAAATAGTTTTTCAGAAAATCCTTGAAGATGCCTTGAATCGTCAAAAAATGCAATAAAATAACGTTTTAAAGCATTTTTTAATATTTATAAATTTTTTATATATTTTTAAAAAATCACATTAAAAATCAATAAAAATCAATATTATAGAATATATCATTTTATTTTTCCAAAAATACATGAAATATTAAAAAGCTTAGAAAAATGTGCTAAAATCGTATTTTATTGCATATTTCGACGTTTTAGAGCGGTTTGAGTGCTTTTCTAACAAAACTCATTTTTTAGCTAAAATACCTACATTATCAAACTTTTAAATATAATTTCTACTGCAATTGAAATTTATGGGAAAAGTAAGCAAAATTTAAATTTTTTTTTTTTTTTGAGGAAGCTTACTCTTAGGTATATTTTATCTAAAAAAAATAGTTATTCAGAAAATCCTTGAAAATGCCTTGAATCGCCAAAAAATGCAATAAAATATCGTTTTATACCATTTTTTAATATTTATAAATTATTTACATATTTTTAAAAAATCATATTAAAAATCTATAAAAATGAATATTATTTAGAATATTTCATATTATTTTTCAAAAAATACATGAAACATTAAAAAGCTTAGAAAAATGTGCTAAAATCGTATTTTATTGCATATTTCGACGTTTTAGAGCAGTTTGAGTGCTTTTCTGACAAAACTCATTTTTTAGCTAAAATACTTAGATTATAAAACTTTTAAATAGAATTTCTACTGCAATTGAAATTTATGGGAAAAGTAAGCAAAATTTTATGATTTTTTTTTTTACAGGCATATTTTATCTAAAAAAATAGTTTTTCAGAAAATCGTTGAAAATGCCTTGAACCGTCAAAAAATGCAATAAAATAACGTTATATAGTATTTTTGAATATTTATAAATTATTTACATATCTTTAAAAAATCATATTAAAAATCTATAAAAATCAATATACTTATAGAATATTTCATATTATTTTTCAAAAAATACATGAAACATTAAAAAGCTCAGAAAAATGTGCTAAAATGGTATTTTATTGAATATTTCGACGTTTTGGAGCGGTTTGAGTGCTTTTCTGACAAAACTCATTTTTAGCTAAAATACTTCTAAATAGAATTTCTACTGCAAATTGAAATTTATGGGAAACGTAAGCGAAATTTTATGATTTTTATTTTTGAGGAACCTTACTCATAGGTATATGTTATCTAAAAAAAAAACAGTTTTTCAGAAAATCCTTGAAAATGCCTTGAATAGTCAAAAAAATGCAATATAATAACGTTTAAAAGCATTTTTGAATATTTAAAAATTATTTACATATTTTTAAAAAATCCCATTAAAAATCTATAAAAATCAATATTATTATAGAATATTTCATATTTTTTTTAAAAAAATACATGAAACATTAAAAAAGCTCAGAAAAATGTGCTAAAATGGTATTTTATTGCATATTTCAACGTTTTAGAGCGGTTTGAGTGCTTTTCTGACAAAACTCATTTTTTAGCTAAAATACCTACATTATCAAACTTTTAAATAGAATTTCTACTGCAATTGAAATTTATGGGAAAAGTAAGCAAAATTTTTTTTTTTTTTTTTTTTGAGGAAGCTTACTCTTAGGTATATTTTATCTAAAAAAAATAGTTATTCAGAAAATCCTTGAAAATGCCTTGAATCGCTAAAAAATGCAATAAAATATCGTTTTATACCATTTTTTAATATTTATAAATTATTTACATATTTTTAAAAAATCATATTAAAAATCTATAAAAATGAATATTATTTAGAATATTTCATATTATTTTTCAAAAAATACATGAAACATTAAAAAGCTCAGAAAAATGTGCTAAAATAGTGTTTTATTGCATATTTCGACGTTTTAGAGCAGTTTGAGTGCTTTTCTGACAAAACCAATTTTTTAGTTAAAATACTTAGATTATCAAACTTTTAAATAGAATTTCTACTGCAATTTAAATTTATGGGAAAAGTAAGCGAAATCTTATGATTTTTTTTTTTTTTGAGGAAGCTTACTCATAGGTATATGTTATCTAAAAAAATAGTTTTTCAGAAAATCCTTGAAAATGCCTTGAATCGTCAAAAAATACAATAAAATAACATTTTAAAGCATTTTTAAATCTTTATAAATTATTTATATATTTTTAAAAAATCCAATTAAAAATCTATAAAAATCAATATTATTATAGAATATTTTATATTATTTTTCAAAAAATACATGAAACATTAAAAAGCCCTAGAAACAGTCAGCCTAGTAGGGTTATTGAAGCTAGGACCTTGGGTAGTTTCAAATTTAGGTTGGATAAATTCATGAGTGAGAGGGGTTGGATTTGAGTGGGACTCGCTCATGAGTGAATGGAATTGTCAAAGCTTATTTCTTGGGTAGCATTGAAAATTGGGTTGAGCAAATATTCTGTTAGTGGGACGGATTGTGAAGGACCTGCCTAGTATGGGCCAACAGGCCTGCTGCACTGTTCCTCCTTTCTTATGTTCTTATGTTCTGTGTTATTGTACTGGTATTCTGTGTTACTGTACTGGTCTTCTGTGTTACTGTACTGGTATTCTGTGTTACTGTACAGTACTGGTGTTCAGTGTTTCTCTATTAGTTTTCTGTGTTACTGTACTGGTATTCCATGTTACTGTACAGTATTGGTGTTCTGTGTTAATGTACAGTACTGGTGTTCTGTGTTAGTGTACAGTACTGGTGTTCTGTGTTATTGTACAGTACTGGTGTTCTGTGTTACTGTACAGTACTGGTGTTCTGTGTTAGTGTACAGTACTGGTGTTCTGTGTTAGTGTACAGTACTGGTGTTCTGTGTTAGTGTACAGTACTGGTGTTCAGTGTTAGTGTACAGTACTGGTGTTCTGTGTTAGTGTACAGTACTGGTGTTCTGTGTTAGTGTACAGTACTGGTGTTCTGTGTTAGTGTACAGTACTGGTGTTCTGTGTTATTGTACAGTATTGGTGTTTTGTGTTACTGTACAGTACTGGTGTTTTGTGTTAATGTACAGTACTGGTGTTCTGTGTTACTGTACAGTACTGGTGTTCTGTGTTACTGTACAGTACTGGTGTTCTGTGACATCAGATGTCTTCTCTGACATCAGATGTCTTCTCTGACATAAGAACATAAGAAAGGAGAAACACTGCAGCAGGCCTGTTGGCCCATACTAGGCAGGTCCTTCACAATCCGTCCCACTAACAGAATATTTGCTCAACCCAATTTTCAATGCTACCCAAGAAATAAGCTTTGACAATTCTACCCACTCATGCGCGAGTCCCACTCAAATCCAACCCTCTCACTCATGAATTTATCAACCTAAATTTGAAACTACCCAAGGTCCTAGCTTCAATAACCCTACTAGGCAGACTGTTCCACTCATCAACTACCCTATTTCCAAACCAATACTTTCCTATATCCTTTCTAAATCTAAACTTATCTAACTTGAATCCATTATTGCGGGTTCTCTCTTGGAGAGATATCCTCAAGACCTTATTTATATCCCCTTTGTTAATACCCATTTTCCACTTGTATACCTCGATCATGTCTCCCCTCATTCTACGTCTTACAAGTGAATGTAATTTTAGGGTCTTCAATCTTTCTTCGTAAGGAAGATTTCTAATGCTATGTATTAATTTAGTCATTCTACGCTGAATGTTTTCTAACGAATTTATGTCCATTCTGTAATATGGAGACCAGAACTGAGCTGCGTAATCTAGGTGAGGCCTTACTAATGATGTATAAAGCTGTAATATAACCTCTGGACTTCTGTTGCTAACACTTCTTGATATATATCCCAGTAATCTATTTGCCTTATTACGTACGCTTAGGCATTGCTGTCTTGGTTTAAGGTTGCTGCTTACCATCACCCCCAAGTCCTTCTCGCAATCTGTGTGGCTAAGTTCTACGTTATTTAACTTATAAGTGCTTGGGTTATGGACACTCCCGAGCTTCAGAACCTTGCATTTATCTACATTGAACTGCATCTGCCACTTTTCTGACCACGAATTAAGTTTGTCTAAATCTTCCTGAAGTTCTATGACATCTATGTTTGAATCAATTATCCTACCTATCTTCGTGTCGTCGAGCGAATTTGCTCATATCACTAGTAATTCCCTCATCAAGGTCATTGATATATATTATAAATACCAATGGGCCTAAGACTGATCCCTGTGGAACACCACTTGTTACAAGTCCCCATTCGGATTTAACCCCATTTATGCACACTCTCTGCTTCCTATTGGTGAGCCATGACTCGATCCATGACAGCACTTTTCCCCCAATGCCATGAGCTGCCACTTTCTTTAACAGTCTCTGGTGCGGTACTCTATCAAAAGCCTTACTAAAGTCTAAATAAACAATATCGAATTCTTTATCGTGATCAACAGCCTCAAAAGCTTTACTGAAGAAGGTTAATAAATTAGATAGGCAGGAACGGCCCCTCGTGAATCCATGCTGGGTATCATTAATCAAATTATGGTTATCTAGATGGCTTCTAATAATATCAGCTATAATTGACTCTAGTAATTTGCCTACATTATATTGCCTATATTATGAGAAAACATTCATAACCAGACACACACACACACAAATAAAACAATAAAATTCTGTGTGAAGAAAATAGAATCTTCAAGCTGCGAGACTCGACCTCCTGACAAAAGGAATTTCAGCGACCATCTAATAACTTGGCTGGCAGGTCTTCTTAATGTCTTGTTCACTGATCTTTTATTTACTAGTATGTTAACCTTCTGTTCCAATCCAATCTGAAGAAGATGTCCTCTCTTCCAATCTGAAGAAGATGTCCTCTCTTGAGCTACTCTACCAGCAGCTGAAGGAAGAACTGAGGGTAGCTAATACACACTAAGCTTGAGATACAGCGACTGACTGAGGAAAACAAGAGGATTCGTAGTAATCCTCCTGTTGAGAATCCTCAAGCCAGGAAAGGAACCTGGACAGTGGCTAAAACGCATGGGACAAAGTTAAGGCTCAAGAGGACGGGTGGAGAGGTAGAAACAACGAAGACCCAGGAGAATGTTGTGGAAACATCGAACCCATTCTCCGTGCTACCCGATGAATGTGAGTCGACTTCTGGGAGCGTCACGACGAAAGACACAAAGGAAGGTAAAAACATTGTTGTTGTTGGGGACAGTCAGGTTAGGTACATGGATAGGGCTTTCTGTTTGATTGATAGGAGTAGGAGACAGAGGGTTTGCTTTCCTGGGGCTGGGATGGAGGATATTGTTAGCCGTCTTGACAACATCATGAACGGTAATGGGATCAATCCTATTATCTGCCTCAGTGCTGGAGGCAATGATGTAGGCAAGCGTAGAAGTGAGGATTTAGTTAGAAGGTACAGGACAGCAATAGACATAATTAGGAAGAAGGGGGCGCCCTGTTATATGTGGCATTTTGCCAAG
>WNWK01056628.1:0-10956 GCA_009830355.1 Cherax destructor
ACACACACACATCACAACACATACACACACACACATACACACACACAACACACACACACACACACACACACACAAGCACATATCCTGTAGCGCACATCAACCAGATAACTGCTGCAGCATATGGGCGTCCGGCAAACCTGAGAATAGCGTTCCAATACCTCAGTAAGGAATCATTCAAGACTCTATACACCATATACGTCAGGCCCATATTGAAGTATGTAGCACCAGTTTGGAATCCACACCTGGTCAAGCACATCAAGAAATTAGAGAAAGTGCAAAGGTTTGCAACAAGACTAGTCCTAGAGCTAAGGGGAATGTCTTATGAAGAAAGGTTAAGGGAAATCGGCCTGACGACACTGGAGGACAGGAGGGTTAGGGGAGACATGATAACGGCATATAAAATACTGCGAGGAATTGTCAAGGTGGACAAAGACAGGATGTTCCAGAGATGGGACACAGAAACAAGGGGTCACAGTTGGAAGTTGAAGACTTCGATGAGTCACAGGGATGTTAGGAAGTATTTCTTCAGTCATAGAGTTGTCAGGAAGTGGAATAGTCTAGAAAGTGACGTAGTGGAGGCAGGAACCATACATAGTTTTAAGACGAGGTTTGATAAAGCTCATGGAGCAGGGAGAGAGAGGACCTAGTAGCAATCAGTGAAGAGGCGGGGCCTGGAGCTATGACTCGACCCCTGCAACCACAAATAGATAATTACAAATAGGTGAACACACACACACACACACACACACACAGGTCTGGAAGACAGCCAATGCCATCACTGCATTTAAGGGGACAGACAGTAAACATTGAATTACAGACTAACTTGACTGAGCTGCGCACCGTGCAAGGGAACGAAGGAGATGATGCTCACAGAGGACCACCACCGCCAGACAAGTGCTCTTATAAACAACGCTGGCCTGCCAGTTTTGATTAATTTTGTGTTTGGGATATAAAAGGTATTTCACTTCAAGGTTTTGGACCATAATCAAAATCGATTGGCTAAAGTTTCCAAGGAAGATGATTTACACGTTGTGTATATATGTATAACAGTGTATTAGCAACATCATTGTATAATAAATTCACTTGTATTGCTTCAAGCAGAGGCTTCTTTGTTTCTTGTATTCCACTACTGGAGCAACTCTTGTTGTCCAGCAGTGGACAACAATATTGGACTATATTTTTCCACCTGGTAGTGTTTCTCCATGACTGAGACGTCCTGCTGGAAGCCTTCACCATGTTCCTCGCTCACTGCTCCGCAGTTGGCAGGAAAAAAAATCTAGGTGCGAATGGAGGAAATGTATCGTTAGGGATATACAGCAGCCCATTTTTATTTATATGGCAACAATAGGTTTTGCAGTAGCTCCTTCTGACTGCCAGCTCCGGTATCTCCCAGAGAATTTGTTGGAGCAAGTGAAAACTATTCCACGCATTATTTCTCCTCGTCTGCTACGATTCACTCAAACTCCTCCTCATTATCATGCCTTTGCGACGCAGAAATCAGTTCTCCACAAATATAAGAAAAGTTAACCGCACTGTTCACGCAATTACCAGGCGCCTTTGTCCAAATTTGGCTGAAAAAATAGTCAGTGTCAAAGGAAAATAGACACAAAAAAAAAGTTTGACACTTACGTCTGTTGTTGTTTGCCTCTGATCGGTACAAGTCTGTCCCCATTCTTCTCTCCCCCCATTCCCTCCCCAAAAATGAAAATAATAGCAACTAATGAGAAATATAGGAAATTGTATGTATGTATTGTTTAAAAAATACGCTTTGTGGGTTTGAATCTTTTCCAATGTAGAGTGTCTTTACCCTCCTCCCTTCCCAAGTCAAGGATAAGCAGCTGACAGAAGGTGAGCAGGTGATAGAGCCCAATCAGCTCTTAGAGCTTAAAGCAGCAGTCAAGTGCTTGTTAACCAGCCATGTTAATATTCCAACAAGATGGCCGTTTTAACACAACAAAAGGAGGTGTATGTTAACATTATCACGTCCCTCGCTGTTTCAATTTGTTAAATGCAAATTCCCATGTCCAGGCAGTGAGTGCTGGTGTACAATCATAGTTTGTCTTAGCTGCCTCCCTGTGGGAGTACCTGTGAGGGTCACCCGGGACCAAGAAGACAGACCAAATGGTCTTCAAGAGGGAGCTGGAAAGGCACCTAAAGTCAGTACCTGACCAGCCGGGCTATGGTTTGTTACGTTGGACTACGTGAGGCCAGCAGTAACAGTCTGGTTGATCAGGCCCTGATCCACCACGAGACCTGGTCATGGAGTGGGTCGCGGGGGCGTTGAATCCCTCCGAACACCCTCCAGGTATACTCCAGCTAGGTAGGATAGTAAAGAAGTTGTAACTGGAAACTCTTAGGGAGTCCATGAAAATTAGGTATTCCCTAAATGGTGGATCTTTAAGTATCCATGAATGGTGGATCTTTAAGTATCCATGAAGGTTGGACCTTCAAGTATCCCTGAATGGTGGATCCTTAAGTATCCCTGAAGGGTGGACCTTTAAGCATCCCTGAATGGTGGATCTTTAAGTATCCCTGAAGGTTGGACCTTCAAGTATCCCTGAATGGTGGATCTTTAAGTATACATGAAGGTTGGCTCTTTAAGTATCCCTGAATGTGGGACCTTTAGGTATCGCATGAAGAGGGGACTTTCGTTCCCTCCAGACGGCTTCAAACCTTAACCGCTGGTGTACTGTAGCTAGATAAAGATTCCTGCAACCACTGCCATGTGCAGGCGCCCTCTGGTCAAGTATATGTAGACTAATTCCTGGATTTGGAGTCTCCGGGAGACAACTGGAGAACGCCTCGTTAGATCGGCTTCAAATTTGCAATACTGGTGTATGTCGAAGGGGTTCAGTGTTTGGTGGTTGATGTGTCTTAGAGAGAAGCTTCGTTGATGCAAATTAAAATGTTTCGTAATATGCGCTCAAGCTCATGCGTACACGCACTCACGAATACTTACACCACCCAGGTACACATACACACCGACACTCACACACATGCAAGCCAGTACAAGTTGATACACAGTCAAGTACACGCAACTGAAACATGCGCACCAACAACCACCTGCGTACACACACACATGCATGTAAACAAACACCAGCACACACGTGCAAGCACATATACGCACTTGGTAATTTCCATCGTAAAATATTCACCAACTCGACCTTCAGGGGATGGAGTGATTGACTCAAACACACACACTCACACTCACACACACACATACATGATAAAGCTCATGAAGCAGGGAGAGAGAGAGAGTGGACCTAGCAGGGAGAGAGAGTGGACCTAGCAGGGAGAGAGAGTGGACCTAGCAGGGAGAGAGAGTGGACCTAGCAGGGAGAGAGAGTGGACCTAGCAGGGAGAGAGTGGACCTAGCAGGGAGAGAGAGTGGACCTAGCAGGGAGAGAGAGTGGACCTAGCAGGGAGAGAGAGTGGACCTAGCAGGGAGAGAGATGGACCTAGCAGGGAGAGAGTGGACCTAGCAGGGAGAGAGAGTGGACCTAGCAGGGAGAGAGAGGGACCTAGCAGGGAGAGAGAGTGGACCTAGCAGGGAGAGAGAGTGGACCTAGCAGGGAGAGAGTGTGGACCTAACAGGGAGAGAGAGTGGACCTAGCAGGGAGAGAGAGTGGACCTAGCAGTGAGAGAGAGTGGACCTAGCAGGGAGAGAGAGTGGACCTAGCAGGGAGAGAGAGTGGACCTAGCAGAGGAGAGAGAGAGTGGACCTAGCAGGGAGAGAGTGGACCTAGCAGGGAGAGAGAGTGGACCTAGCAGGGAGAGGTGTGGACCTAGCAGGGAGAGAGAGTGGACCTAGCAGGGAGAGAGAGTGGACCTAGTAGGGAGAGAGAGTGGACCTAGCAGGGAGAGAGAGTGGACCTAGCAGGGAGAGAGAGTGGACCTAGCAGGGAGAGAGTGTGGACCTAGCAGGGAGAGAGAGTGGACCTAGCAGTGAGAGAGAGTGGACCTAGCAGTGAGAGAGAGTGGACCTAGCAGAGAGAGATTATTATTATAACCAAAAGAAGCGCTAAACCACAGGGGTTATACAGCGCAAGCAGGGAGAGAGAGTGGACCTAGTAGCGACCAGCAAAGAGGCGAGGCCAGGAGCTGGGAATCGCCCCCTGCAACCACAAACAGGTATGTACATTACTCTAGCCACAACTAGGGAGCCTCGGCGCAGAGAATAAATTTACTTCAGGGTAAACTCTGGCAATTTCTCGTCTTAGTTCTGTTACAGTATTTTCTTCTCCTAACACCACCTTGAAGCGATACTTTTCAGCTTGATTTATAAAAGCAAATGTATTTAAGGAAGAGAGAAAATACACCGGGAAGGAGAATAACATACATGCGATGCCAGAGGCGGCATCTCCAATACCGCCATCCGGCTCCCCAGCGGTGGGTCGTGTACCCAGGATGCTGCGGGCATTTCCTCCTCAGGATCGCAACACTGGAGTCTCTGGAAAAAAGAAGACTGGTTGATCTGGGGTCCTTGGCTTCCCTGATGACGTTGTCACCCAACTGTTTAAGAAATGTGAGAGCCCACTTGTCCCATGCTCCGAGGGGTTTCCGACCCTAGTGGAACGAAGCTAGATCATGGTGCCAGGGCACTGTGTTAATCTTCTGAGTCTGCATGACACAGGCAGCACCACCCCACTTCACCTTCAAGGGTATTGTAGACGCACAGGTTTAGTCCCTCGCTATCTGCTTTCCGCCTTTCCAGTGTAGCAATGATGACTCTTTCTGAATGTTTCTAGCTGCATTGTGTATATAATGATTATATATATATATATATATATATATATATATATATATATATATATATAATATATATATATATATATATATATATATATATATATATATATGTATGTATATTAGTGTTTACATTAGATATGGCCATTAGAAATGCAGTCATGTATTAGTGGAGTTTCCCCACGCTAGTGACCTGGCTATTGTAGTTACAGTAGTGGTGTGGTGGTGTAGTGTAGTGACGTGGTGTGGTGGTGGTATAGTGTGGTGGTGTAGTATGGTGGTGGTATAGTGTGGTGGTGTTGCATAGTGACGTGATGTGGTGTAGTGTGGTGGTGGTGTAGTGTAGCGATGTGGTGTGGTGGTGTAGTGTAGTGACGCGGTGTGGTGGCAATATAGCCAGTTTTTCTCTAAATAACTATAACAATTTCCTTGTTCGTGACTGCCTGACCTTCCCAGGATAAGGTCGACTGTATTTAAATCATAGAAGAGACATAATTGTATATGTCAATAAAATATATATACTTTCTTTTGTACTCCTTACCTTGTATACCATGACCTATCAACACATACACGCACGGGACCAGCTGTGACTCGACCCCTTCAACCACAACTAGGTGATTTACTGACCTGTACAGAACCTCTTGTAAATCTGAACTGTTGGAAATGTCTGAGGTCCACTTGGAATGCCTTATATATACATGGAAGACACTGAAGGATCACTCCCTGGTTTACACACTGCCAAAACAACTTAACTGCAGTGAGAGATAAGAGAAGCGCAAAGCAAGGAATCTTGTTTCACTCTCTGTCTGTGTGTGTGTGTGTGTCTGTCTGTCTCTCTCTCTCTCTGTCTCTGTATGTCTCTCTCTCTCTCTCTCTCTCTCTCTCTCTCTCTCTCTCTCTCTCTCTCTCTCTCTCTCTCTCACTCTCTCTCTCTCTCTCTTTATTTCCACTTTCTCTCGCGTGAATATAGACATTACACACAGCTAGTGATCCGTACATATTGACAGAGTAATGAGAATTCACTTTCTCTAGACTGGGAGCCACTTAGTTGATCTCTTCAGTGTAGCGCTTCTTCAGTGTATAGCTCTACTTCAGCATAGCTCTTCTACAGTGTAGCTCTTCTTCAGCGTAGCTCTTCTACAGCTTAGCTCTTCTACAGTGTAGCTCTTCTTCAGCGTCGCTCTTCTACAGTGTAGATCATCTCGGTGTTCACTGTCCCCCCCCCCTCTTAGTGTGTATATGTAGTATTCACGACAGTTACGATGGAGGTTTTGTTCCCTCTTGTTTTCCACTTTCTACAGATTGTTGATGCTCAGGTTTTTGCCATTATGGATCTATGGGTAAAATTGCTGACTCCCTCCGCTGTGTGTGTGTGTGTGTGTGTGTGTGTGTGTGTGTGTGTGTGTGGACTTTCACATTCTTCTTGGTTGAGTTTTACAGGCTCCTTGCATGGTAGACTCAACCAAACATCCATAGTCTTTGCTTACCTGTATCAACTCCATTGTGTCTCCCTTCCATTGTCTCTCTCTCTCTCTCTCTCTCTCTCTCTCTCTCTTCTCTCTCTCTCTCTCTCTCTCTCTCTCTCTCTCTCTCTCTCTCTCTCTCTCTCTCTCTTTCTCTCTCTGTCTCTCTAAACTTGGATTAATGTCTACCTTGACGCAGTCATATGAGCCTCAAGTGTCGTGCGCCTCACTTATCCTGTGCTGTTGTCTTGACCATCTCAGTCCCAAACAGTGCCAGGGAAATGGGAGAAAATAATTTAGTCCGAGGAAAAGGATAAGCGGTGGTGACTCCAGTTCCTAGAAGCAAGATCCCTCTGACCAGCATCAAGGCATCTTCGTTATGACCCTCATCAAGACCCGGTCCTGTGACCCGGGTCTTGACCCTTCTCTAGGTCTTGAAGGAGGGCCGATGAGCGTGCCATCTAGTGAAGAATTAGACAAAGGGGCAACATCCACCCAGTGGCTTTGTCTATACAATACATGGACATCGTCTGTCAACGCCAGAAACGTATACAGCAGACAGTGGAAGATAAGGTAATCATTCCCTCAGCCGAGGAGCAGGTGATAAACACAGTGGTCTTTAAGATAATAAATAACGTGTTTAACTAAAAAGTGCAGTAACTAAAATAATGTTTCAATAAAGTAGCGAATATCGTCGGAAAAACTGAGGGAAAGTATTCAATAAGGAATTGTATAATGTGTAATAATTTAACAATAAAGTAGCAATAAGAACAAGTAAGGTTGTAGTATGTGTGTGTGTGTGTTTGTGTGTGTGTGTGTGTGTATGTGTGTGAGAGAGAGAGAGAGAGAGAGAGAGAGAGAGAGTGAGAATGGTACATTATGCTATAGAAAAGTGATTTAGAGAGCGAGAGTTTCGCGGCCCCTGGCGGCGAGTGCTGACGCTAGGGAACAACAGCTGGGCAATCAGCTGAGTGATCAGCTAACTTCTCTTCCCTTCAGGAGCCTTCACGTAGGAAGCTACTATCTCTCTCTCTCTCTCTCTCTCTCTCTCTCTCTCTCTCTCTCTCTCTCTCTCTCTCTCTCTCACGCACAGGAAGAGATATGATGAAGCTCATGGAGCAGGGAGAGAGTGGATCTAATAGCGACCAGTGAAGAGGCGGAGCCAGGAATTATGAATTGACCCCAGCAACCTCAATTAGGTGAGTACACACACACACACACACACACACACACACACACACACACACACACACACATACACACACAAGGCGACAGACAGGAAGCCTTCACTAATATGTATGTTAAAAGTTCAAGAGACGTGTAAGAAGAGGTTAGTGGAGCACTTTACAAGGAAAGCGCCAGTAGGTGAGTGGAGTACATAGCCCCTACTGTTTCTTGCATCAGCAGACGCGCTATTGCTCCTAATTACAGGCTCCGGGACCGGGGTTAAACTGTGGACACTCATCACTGCAATGGAAATAAGTAAAGGACCCCAATGGAAATAAGTCACTTTGCCTGACTTTTTTGGGTTATCCTGGGTTCTCTACACATATACTGCTATGTATGATAGTCTTTGTAACTGTAGTTGTGTATACCTAAATACACTTACTTACTATATAAGGGGTATCTGTGTTTGGGTATGACCTGGCACTAGTGAGAGGACTGGAGGAGCAGCGGAGGCCGGTACCGCAGGGGGACGTCGCTGCCTGGAGATCAACCTGGAGAAATGCTGTGTAATGAGGATCGGAGAAAGTATGCTGAGAGTCAGCATGTTGAGAGTCAGCAGCTTGAGAGTCAGCATGTTGAGAGTCAGCATGTTGAGAGTCAGCATGTTAAGAGTCAGTAGCTTGAGTCAGTATCTTGAGAGTCAGGATTTTGAGTCAGTATCTTGAGTCAGTATCTTGAGAGTCAGGATTTTGAGTCAGTATCTTGAGTCAGTATCTTGAGAGTCAGCATTTTGAGTCAGTATCTTGAGAGTCAGCATCTTGAGTCAGTATCTTGAGAGTCAGCACCTTGAGTCAGTATCTTGAGAGTCAGGATTTTGAGTCAGTATCTTGAGAGTCAGGATCTTGAGTCAGTATCTTGAGTCAGTATCTTGAGAGTCAGCATTTTGAGTCAGTATCTTGAGAGTCAGCATCTTGAGTCAGTACCTTGAGAGTCAGCATCTTGAGTCAGTATCTTGAGAGTCAGCACCTTGAGTCAGTATCTTGAGAGTCAGCATCTTGAGAGTCAGCATCTTGAGTCAGTATCTTGAGTCAGCATCTTGAGTCAGTATCTTGAGAGTCAGCATCTTGAGAGTCAGCATCTTGAGAGTCAGCATCTTGAGTCAGTATCTTGAGTCAGCATCTTGAGTCAGTATCTTGAGAGTCAGCATCTTGAGGTGAGGATCTTGAGTAGAGGATCTTGAGAGTGAGGATCTTGAGAGTGAGGATCTTGAGAGTGAGGATCTTGAGAGTGAGGATCTTGAGTGAGGATCTTGAGAGTGAGGATCTTGAGATGAGGATCTTGAGTGAGGATCTTGAGAGTGAGGATTGCTCGAAACATCGTCACAGGTGTTGGTAAACATCGTAACATTGGAAGGATTCGTGAGTAACGACAAAAAAGGAGACCGAGGTTCGAAGCTTTATGGTGTGGCAGCGTTTCGCCAATTTTAGGTCTTTACCTAAAGCTCTACACAGAGCGAAACGTTGTCGCGCTTAAAGCTACACCTGTCTGTATCACTGTAACGATCACTGCTGTAACCAGCAGTGCTGAGCGACGTACATTCAGGGGAGAGATTAATGAAACGGAACGAGGGGGGATATATGATTGCGACGTAGGAGATACTCGGATTAACAGATAACAAAGGGATGGGGAGAAAGGGTTGGGGGGGGCAAAGAAGGAAGAGTGACAGGAGTTACATGAGGGAGTAGTGGAAGTCCATACACAGTTTCAAGCGTGGGTACGATCTAAGATTAAAAAAACGGTACAGGAGCCGTGATTCGACCCTCTGCAAGTACAGATAGGCGAGTACACATTCCTCGGCACTGCAGGAAGAACACTTTCACTGTCAGAGTAATTGTTCAGTGATTACTGCCTGTGGTAGTTTGTTGATCTGCCTGCAACCTGCATCCTGCCTGCATCCTGCTTGTCTTCCAGCCGATGTGCCTACCTGTCAGATTCGCTGTCTGCATGTGTGACAGACTATCTGCCTGTCAGGTTATCTGTCTGGCTGTCAGATTAACTGTCTGCTTGTCAGATTAACTTTCTGCCTGTCATGTTATCTGTCTGCCTGTCAGGTTATCTGTCTGCCACTCTGCCATGCCATCTTGAACCATCACATTCCACTGGAAGAGGTGACTTAACCTGGGGAAGGAAGAACTACCTGGAGGAGGAGATTTAACCTGGGAAGAAAGAAAGAACTCCCTGGAGGAGGTGACTTAACCTAAAGGAAGAACTACCTGGAGGAGGTGACTTAACCTGAGGAAGGTGTCATGTAGGGGTAACGGAATAAGGGATAATTGGGGATATAGGGAGTAAAGTGAGCGAGGGAGAGGAGGTGAGAGGTGAGTCGTAGGAGAGGTGAGTCGAGTGACAGAGAGGAGGTAATGTAAGATCACTGGTGATAACCCCATCACCTCTCATTACCATCACACTACTCACCCTCTCAGTACTTGAAATGAAATAAAGTATAAGAATAAAGAATAATATATCGGGACAGTGAATATTACTATTTCACTCAAACAGTTTATTATTAAGTCCTGGTACAATAATATATTTGGGAACAGGAGAACACTATTGGGTTTAGATAAATGGGGATTGTACACATAAGCAGGAGACAGGAAATACAATCAACTGATGAAACAGAATATAACTTACAATATAGTTCAGAGGACAGTTCACCACAGGAACTCAGTCACACTCTAGCCACAGGTCCCAAGGAACTACCCGAGGAGGTGACTTAACATGGGAAATAAAGGAAGGACTACCTGGAGGAGGGAATTAACCTGGGGAAGGAAGGAGGAACTACCTGGAGGAGGGGAAATTAACTGTGGAAGGAAGGAGGAACTACCTGGAGGAGGAATCTGAGGCGGCCTTCACTACTCCCTCAGGCAAGGCTGTACACACTAGGATCAGGCCAAGGTCAGCACCTCTCATCACGTGTGTGCGTGTACTCACTAACTATGGTTGTGGGGTCGATTCATAGCTCCCAGCTCCGCCTCTTCACTGGTCACTGCTTGGTCCACTCTCTCCCAACTCTATGAGCTTTATCGTACCTCTTCTTAAAGCTATGTATGGATCATGTCTCCACTACATCACTCTCCAGAGTGTTCCACTTCTACTGTGTGTGTGTGTGTGTGTGTGTGTGTGTGTGTGGGTGTGTGTGTGTGTGTGGGTGGGTCGGTGTGGGCGTTCTATCAGATCCTCTGAATATCTTGCATGTTAGTATCATGTCTCCCCTGGTTCTTCTCTCCTCTAAGATTGCCACGTTCAGTTTTTTTTTCTCCTTGTAAGCCAGCCCTCTGGGTTCTGGGACTAGTCTTACTGCAGATCTCTGAATTCTCTCTAGTTTCTCTGTCTACCTGGCCAGGGGTGGGCTCTGCGCAGGTACTGCGTACTCTAGGGCAGGCCTGATACATTGGGATTACACAGAGTTGTTCTAATGTTTGCTAGCGATGCCTGTGTTCCAGACACAACACAGTATTCCAACATAAGAACCATTTAACACTGATGTAGATCCACTGGCCTATACTAGGCAGTATTAATG
>WNWK01056629.1:0-10956 GCA_009830355.1 Cherax destructor
TCTCAAATATCTGAATACAATCACCTCCCCATACTCTCTCCCTCAATCTGATACCCAATCTTTTCGTCACCTAATCTTTTGTTATCCTCATCACCTTACTCTTTCCTATATTCATTTTTAATTTTCTTCTTTACATACCCTACGAAATTCATCCACCAACCTCTGCAACTTCTCTTCAGAATCTCCCAAAAGCACAGTGTCATCAGCAAAAAGCAACTGTGACAACTCCCACTTTGTATTTGATTCTTTATCTTTTAACCTCACCCTTTGCCAAGACCCTCAATTCACTTCTCTTACAACCCCATCTATAAATATATTGAACAATCACGGTGACATCACATATCCTTGTCTAAGGCCTACTTTTACTGGGAAATAGTCCCTCTCTCCTACACATACCCTGAGCCTCCACTATCCTTATAAAACTCTTCACTGCTTTCAGTAACCTACCTCTATTCCATACACCTGCAACATTCGCCACATTGCCCCCTATCCACCCTATCATACACCTTTTCCAAATCCATAAATGCCACAAAACCTCTTAACCTTATCCAAATACTGTTCACCTATATGTTTCACTGTAAACATTTGGTCTACACCCCCTACATTTCCTAAAGCCCTTGTTCATCTGCTATCCTGCTCTCCGTCTTACTCTTAATTCTTTCAATAGTAACTCTACCGTACACTTTACCACGTACACTCGACAGACTTATTCCCCTATAATTTTTGCACTCTCTTTTGTCCCCTTTGCCTTTATACAAAGGAACTATACATGCTCTATGCCAATCCCTAGGTACCTTACCCTCTTCCATACATTTATTAAATAATAGCACCAGCCACTCCAAAACTATATACCCACCTCCTTTTAACATTTCTATCTTTATTCCATCAATCCCAGCTGCCTTACCCCCTTTCATTCTACCCACTGCCTCACGAACTTCCCCCACACTCACAACTGGCTCTTCCACACTCCTACAAGATGTTTTTCCTCCTTGCCCTATACATGAAATCACAGCTTCCCTGTCTTCATCAACATTTAACAACTCAAAATATTCCCTCCATCTTACCGATACCTCTAACTCTCCATTTAATAACTCTCCTCTCCTATTTTTAACTGTCAAATCCATTTGTTCCCTAGGCTTCCTCAACTTATTAATCTCACTCCAAAACTCTCTCATTTGCTCACTTTTTACATTACTTCACCACTCTCTTAACCTCTCTTTTTCTCTCCATATACTCTTCTCTCCTTGCATCACTTTTACTTTGTAAAAACCTCTCATATGCTAACTTTTTCTCCCTTACTACTCTCTTTACATCATCATTCCACCAATCGCTCTTCTTCCCTCCCACACCCCCTTTCCTGTAACCACAAACTTCTGCTGAACACTCGAACACTACTTTTTTAAACCTACCCCATACATCTTAGACCCCATTGCCTACACACTCACTAGCCCATCTATCCTCCAATAGTTGTTTATATCTTACCCTAACTGCCTCCTCTTTAGTTTATAAACCTTCACCTCTCTTACTTACTGCTTCTATTTTCCTTGTATCCCATCTACCTTTTACTCCCACTGTAGCTACAACTAAAAAGTGATCTGATATATCTGTGGCCCATCTATAAACATGTACATCCTGAAGTCTGCTCAACAGTCTTTTATCTACTAATACGTACTCCAACAAACTACTGTCATCACGCCCCACATGATATCTTGTATACTTATTTATCCTCTTTTTCTTAAAATATGTATTACCTATAACTAAACCCCTTTCTATACAAAGTTCAATCAAAGGGCTCCCATTATCATTTACACCTGGCACCCCAAACTTACCTACCACACCCTCTCTACATGTTTCTCCTACTTTAGCATTTAGGTCCCCTACCACAATTACTCTCACTTGGTTCAAAAGTTCCTATGCATTGCTTAACATCTCCCAAAATCTCTCTCTCTCTCCTCTACACTCCTCTCTTCTCCAGGTGCATACACGCTTATTATGACCCACTTTTCGCATCCGACCCTTATTTTAATCCACATAATCCTTGAATTTGCACATTTATATTCCCTCTTCTCCTTCCATAACTGATTCTTCAATATTATTGTTACCCCTTCCTTAGCTCTAACTCTCTCAGATACTCCTGACTTAATCCCATTTATTTCTTCCCACTAAAACTCGACTATCCCTTCAGCTTTGTTTTGCTTAGGGCCAGGACATCCAACTTCTTTTCATTCATAACATCAGCAATCATCTCTTTCTTATCATCCACACTACATCCACGCACATTCAAACAGTTTCATAAAGTTTTTCTTCTCTTTTTTAGTAAATGTATACAGGAGAAGGGGTTACTAGCCCATTGCTCCCGGCATTTTAGTCACATCATATGACATGCATGGCTTACGGAGGAAAGATTCTTTTCCACTTTCCCATGGACAATAGAGAAAATAAAAAAAAAAGAACAAGAGCTATTAAGAAAAAGAAGAAAAACCTAGATGTTTGTATGTATATATATGCATGTGCATGCCTGTGCAGTGTGACCTAAAGTGTAAGTAGAAGTAGCTAGATATACCTGTTATCCAGCGTGTTTATGAGACAGAAAAAAGATACCAGCAATCCCACCATCATGTAAAACAGTTTCAGGTTTCTGTTTCACAGTCACCTGGCAGGACGGTAATAACTCGCTGGGTGGTTGCTGTCTACCAACCTACTACCTACCTATTATAATAATAATTCTCTTGAATCGAACCAGAATGCTTCTCATTTCTCAGAGTGCTGTATGACCCCTATGGGGTTAGCACTTCCCCATAAATGTATTAACTCATAGTACCCTAAAGCTCCTGTATAATAGGTAATTTCTGAGAGACTATGTTTAAAAACAGTCACAAATGATCAGAATATCATTCAGTTATTGGTAAATTGCATCTTTAATAATGGAAAAATTGTCATACGTAAATTAAAAAAAAAGAACTATGGATGCCCCTTGTGGGGAATTGTGAGAGATAAGTCTATCTGGGACACCGCCACTAGCAATAAACAAACTCCCAGGGAGATGACAGACTCGTATAATTTTACCGCAGTCATTCCCTTTAAGGTATGTGAGAACTTTACCCGCTCCTGGCCGCACCCAAGGGGGTACCTTCAATATTCTCGTTAGCCCACTGCACTCTGGACCAGTATAAATAAATCTGAGAAGATCATTTATTATAATTATGTTATGTTAAATTTAAGTGGACTGTATTGGTTATTAAACAACTGATCAATCAGGAGAAGAGGTAGAGAACACACAGTTAAATTAACATGACCAACACTCACCTAATTAACAGCATCATAGCGGTGTATCGTAGATCGTTGACCTAGCTAAAGTACATCTACTGTGCATAACAATATCATTGGCCAATAACAAATTCGCAAGCAGAGTACTTAGCTTTAGATGAGGGAGTCGTTCCGTTGTTGACGTCCTCCTGCGATCTGATTCGATCGCGATGGATAGCTGTCTCGTCGAGTCAAGGAAGGTTAATTTCCGTGCACTCTTATACGCCCACGAGACCGAGCGTTAGTTAACATGTGGTTGGTCGGGTAGCGAATCAGATCCTCTCACTAATCCGACCTTTGTATACTGTTTATACGTATAACTTTACATATTACGTATATCCTGGCTTAATGCCCCACTAGTTTATACACATTCACAGTCTCGATACTTGGATTTCGAGTAGATAACTTGCGATATGTTAGTTCATTTCAATCACATCCAATATGGCGGTCGGGGTATGGCGTACCAAGCTAGACACGCCGGTACAATCAACCCCTGATTATTTACAACTCGGTTTCACTATATTCACCATTTCCCAAAGTTCATCGAATATATTTCAGTCTCTTCTAAGATGAACTCCCCAGCATCAGGGTTACGACTTTATCCTGCCGTATGGTCATTTCACTCAGTTCAAATAGGCCTATGACCGCGTCACTCGCCGGCGGCACCTTATTTCACAATTATTGTCCGATTACTGGACCTCCTGGACCGATTGTCCCACTTTATACTCGCTGTGTCACTGGATATTCCTCCACATTACGAAAGGAGGTAATTAAATCCGATTTGGTGGGCGGAGTCTCCAAATTCGACAGGCCATTTCACCACCTGATCTCGGGTCGCTAGGCTCGCTGTTCACTCTCTGCCCATTACCCTCTACCTCCTCCCTGCCCAGCCTCTTCCCGCTTCCTCCCCGCTGGTATGATGGTTCTCTATTACATACCCCCATGTACCAGCGGTACATTAAGGATATCTGTTCATATTGGAAAGTTTATCAATTACAACTTTCGGAAAATACCAATATTTTCCACACCCCTGTTTACATATGAACAGATGTATGACAACTTACACTATTTACAAAGAGGTCTGTGGCTTGATAATACTCAGAAGATACAAGTATGTAACTCACTAGTCGGTTTTTATTTAGCTAGGTCAATTTCCTATCGAAGTAGCTGTTAGTCACTATAATTAATACTTGTATAAGATGTTACACCACTCAAGTTTGAGTATAGTAACTCCCTCTTTATGTTGAGCTCATTAATGTATTAATGTCAAGTCTTGGGGGGCAAAAAATGTTCACACTCGCTCGTTAGCTGATCAGTCAACACAACTATAGCATCACAGGACGTACTGTTATACTTTACTGCAAGTCTTTATTATATAGCACTTTTATTATAGCACTTATTATAGCACTTTCAGCGCTTCTTTTTTATTATAATAATAATAATAATAATATAGCACTTTCAATGGTATAATAGTAAACTCTCAACTTAACACGTTAATAGGAAACTAGAGGATGGCTGGTAGTGGTGGTGATTGTGGTGGATAGAGATAAGAATGTCTTGCCACCATGGCTGGTTGTTGGTATAGTTGTAATTTTGGTGGATAGAGACGAGAATATATTGCCGCTGCTTGTAGTGGGGATTGTAGTGGATAGAGATAAGAATGTCTTGCTGTGGGTGGTTGTCGGTAGTGGTAATTTTGGTGGATAGAGATGAGAATGTTTTGCCGCTGCTTGTAGTGAGGGATTGTGGTGGATAGAGATGAGAATGTCTTGCCGATGATTGTAGTGGGGGATTGTGGTGGATAGAGATGAGAATTTTTTTTTTTATATTTTATTTAAAAACACATATATACATAACAATCCAATAAATGCCCAAGAACAAATCAGGCTCATATAAACAAAAACAAGCAAACAGAACAGAAATAAACACATCTGTCAATATATCCTATAATAAGAACCCGTGCAAAAGCAAAAGCAAAAATGTCCATCCTACTACCTATCCTAGCTAAATTTTATATACAAGAACATAACACACTGTCAATGAAACTGTACATACAGTGTCCCAAAAACACCGTAAAATTAAACCTTTGGTTACATATCCTACTTCTTCCCTACCACAAAACGCAGTACATAGGCATGAAATAACATAAAACCTTAAACTTTCTGCCTATAAAACAGTTGTTGCACAATAACACATAAAACAACTGACCCCGTAACAAGGGTCACACCACAACATCATCTTAAATATGAAATACATTAACATCAAGCCATTCCTACCGTAGACAACACTGTCTACAACACAACGTCACACTCCACACCAGAGAATAAGTCCACACAAAACACATTTGTGTTGCATACATATACAAACACTCTAGAAAAACACAAATATGCAGAAGCTGCACATAATGTAAATTCAAACAAAAGATAGTAAACACATACAGAATACAGTACTAAAAACGTTAAACCTAAGAAATACATAGCAAAACATCAACTTAATCCTACATGAATTGCCACAGATACCTGGGCCAACTGCACCAAGCACACCTGCACACTGTCGGTTGTCTAACACCTAATACCTCCTAACCTCAAACCTGCCACATAAATGCAAGCTGCCAGCACATCACCACCGACAAACCCTACTACTTGATCTTTAGAATATTACACTACTACATCCTAGAGGAAAACCCCATGCGTCCATGACCCCTATGACCCCTCAAACCAACATCACTCCAAGTCTGAGTCAACACACACCTGAAAATTACCTACAACCCCATAAAACCCTGAAACGTCCAAAACTCAGACACCCACGATACCACCCAGACCCAACCCGACCCAACCCATCCTAGCTTCAACCCTGTATACCCACGCCTAACCAACCACACATCAATCAACCAAACTATAACCTAGTCAGCCCTTCCCGATATGCCCAACCTCCCCTCCCCTCGACCAGTCCCTCGATTGGCTCCTACTTCATCCCCAAAACGTTAAAAGGGACACCACCGTCATCGTTCTATAACCCTCAGAGAAAGCCTCAACCCAAGTTCTCCCATACAAACCCTGATTCCTACATTTCGTCCTGTAAAAATGTGCCGCCAAGGCACGAACCCGCCTCCCACCCACTACCTCGCGCATACCCCACGACACATATATGAAATCAACCACCAGGTACATTATTCCTCTACGTACATTTTCCCCAAACCCACCAATATCCAGGCTTAAAGCCCCTAACATCGAAAGCCTACACCCACCCACACTCCTAAGAACCTGTCCAAACCATTCCCGTATCCCGCCTAAATCTTCACAAAAATACACCGCATATTACCACGTATCCAAAAACCCACATCTCAAACAAGTACCCTCACTCGCTAAACCCATTAAAAACAATTGGGCTTTAGAAGCCAAGATTCCATGTAGGAATCGAAAACCATCTCCCTAACCCTCGCCCTCAGCCTCAACTTCCGGAAACCTACCCAAGTCGCCCGCCAATTATACTTTGGGTACTCTGCTACCCCCTGCACTATACCCCCTCCCCAAGCTTGTCCAAACCCCCACCCGAAAACCCCTTGGCTCTCTGACGACTAGTAAAACCCTCAACATTGCCTCACATAAACTCAGGTCACGTCCACTCCACCACCTCCGTACCTCACGCATGACGACTCCCACCCGCTTACCCCCCACCCCTCCCTCCTCCACATATCTCTGCTTTACATATATCCCTATAAGCCTCCTATGTAAGGGTATCAACCCCAAACCTCCCTTACTAACCGGCGTCATGACAACTTCCTTATTGAGCCAATGTCTACCAAAACCCCATATATACCGCAACACTCTCCGCTGTAATAATTCAACATCTCTCCCCACGAGTGGGTATACCCTTGCCACATGCCACAATTTACTATACAGTAAAACATTCACTACCATAACCCTTTGCATTAACGTCACATCTCCCGGTCTCTATCCACTCATTCGCACTATTGTTGCCGTTACCACCTTAGAAGAATTTTCATCCCTCGCCCTACTCGCATCATTACAAAAAATTATCCCACAAATTTTCAAGCACTCAACAACATGTCAACCATACCTCTTCCCCAAGTCCCCGCCCACCCACGTCCCCACCTCTAACAATTTAGATTTTACCCTGTTAATCCTCATCCCGAAGCTGCCCCAAAACACTTATAATCCTCCCTATAGCATCTAACCCCTCCCACCCACCTACGAGAATTGTTGTGTCAACAACATAACCAACTATTCCTGATGCACAACCAGGTACCTGACCCTCCTCCCCTACCCCCTTCGATATTAACATATAAAAGGGTCTTGTAAGCATGCAAACAGAATTTGCAACAAAGGGCACCCTGCCGCAAACCCGCTTCATGTCCACCACGTTTCCCACCCTTCCATTCACTTCAACCCGCACCAAAGCCCCTCATACAACGTTTGAACCCAACCCACTACTTCATTCCCAAATCCCTGCTTATGAAGAATGTCAAATAACATATTCCTATCCACACTGTCATAAGCCGTTTCCCAATCAAGCCCTAAAACCCCACCCCTCTTGACCCTCAATGATTGCCCTAATCCTACCATGCCCATTCCCCATACACCTCCCGGTATCCCATACTGACCACGCTCTATGATAGAATCCAAAATCTTTTAACCCTATTACCCAAAATCCTTGCAAAGATTTTGTAATCTGCACATAAAAGTGAAATAGCTCTGTAATCCCTAATCGTTTCCACCATTCCCTTAGGCACTATAACCACAACTCCAGTGCACTGATCCTCACCATATACCTTACTTCTTCAAACGATTGAAAACTTTTGTCAAACATTCCTTCAACACTCCCAATGTTGAACATAAAATCACTAGGTAAGCCATCGACTCCGGCGCTTTACCATCTGCATCCCTTTACTGCGAACCACACTTCCTCCTCAGTTATACTACCCTCCATACCTTTCCTCTCCTCCTCACTAATCCCTACCTGTATACCCTCCAAAACTTCCTCTTTCGCCTCCACCTCCTCCAACCTCAGGTCTAGATACCACCGAAACCAAACATCCACAAACCCGCTCATACCCTCTGTCGACGCAGTACCTGTCCCTCCGTATACCCACCCAACTCCGTGCACCTTCAATGACGTCATCGTCATACACTGCCTCTCTTTCGAAAACCATGCAAGACAGTCAAAGACGGTTTGTCCCCCACAGCACATCTCTCAATACCTGCCCTCACTCTGATAGCCTGGAATCTCTCATTCTGTATATCCTTCAACTGGCCCTCAAACCTCTATGTCCTCCAGCGAGTAACCCGCCCCCATAACAATTTCGCAACTGCCCTCCAAATACCTCTGCAGGCCATAATGCACCGCGCCTGCTCTCTACCTTCACATTTATAAAAATCCTGAATACCCACTTTCGCCACTCCATTCCACCAGCCCACCACATCTTCCCGGTTCTTCCCATCATTCCACATCCCTCCCACCACTCCTCAAAATCCTCCTACACAGTTCCCCTGCAATAAGCCCATGTTAAGCTTCCAATAACCTAGCATACGTTCTAACAGCTCTCTCCCATCCCAACACTGCCAACACACCCCTGTGATCGGAAAACCCAACATCAATGCAATCCACACCTCCACTATAACATCCTCGACACATACACGCGATCGAGTCTTGCAGCATAGCCCCTACGTATGTTCTATATGCCACCCACCGCCCTACTACATCTCTGACTCCTGCCGCACCCAAACATCACACAAAACCCCCAACTCACACCCGCCCTCTCGGTTCCACATCCTCTTCCTAATCACACAATTCCAATCCTGTGATAATAGTCACAACCGCAACCACGTAAGAAATATATCAACTCCTCTCTCACAAACTCTTCCTTAGTTTTTCTACAACTTATAGCCAGTATATAAACTCCCACTATACACACTCTGACATTCCCCATAAACCTCAACCCTTACCAACCTCCCACCCTCTCTTCCATGCCAACAACGAAAGGGACTGGTCACACGTATTCCTATAGCCAACCCTCCTTGAAACTACCCACACTACCTGGAGAGAATTCCAGGGGTCAACGCCCCTCGGCCCGGTCCGTGACCAGGCCTCCTGTTGGACAGAGCCTGATCAACCAGGCTGTTACTGCTGGCCGCACGCAGTCCAACGATGAACCACAGCCCGGCTGGTCAGGTACCGACTTGAGGTGCCTGTCCAGTGCCTGCTTGAAGACAACCAGGGTTTATTGGTAATCCCCTGATGTATGCTGGGAGGCAGTTGAACAATCTTGGGCCCCTGACACTTATTGTGTTGTCCTCAACATGCTAGTGGCACCCCTGCTCTTCATTGGGGGATGTTACATCGCCTGCCGAGTCTTTTGCTTTCGTAGGGAGTGATTTTTGTGTGCAAGTTTGGTACTAAGCCTCGAGAATTTTCCATGTGTATATAATAATGTATCTCTCCGCCTGCATTCTAGGAGTAGAGGTTTAGGAACTCAAGCGTTCCCAGTAGTTGAGGTGGTTTATCGCACTTATGCGTGCGGTGAAGGTTCTCTGCACATTTTCAAGGTCAGCAATTTCACCCGCCTTGAAAGGTGCCGTTAGTGTGCAGCAATATTCTAGCCTAGATAGAACAAGCGATCTGTAAGTGTCAACATGGGCTTGGCATCCCTGGTTTTGAAGGTTCTCATTATCCATCCTGTCATTTTTCTAGCAGATGCAATTGCTACATTGTTATGGTCCTTGAAGGTGAGATCCTCTGACATGATCACTCCAAGGTCTTTGACATTAGTTTTTCGCTCTATTGTGTGGTTGGAATTAGTTTGTACTCCGATGAGATTTTAATTTCTTCACGTTTTCCGTATCTGAGTAATTGAAAATTCTCATCATTGAACTTCATATTGTTTTCTGCAGCCCATTTAAAGATTTCGTTTATGTCTGCTCGGAGTCTAGCCGTGTCTTCAACGGTGGATACTGTCATACAGATTCGGGTGTCATCTGCAAAGGAAGACTGTGGCTTATATCCTGTCAATATCTGATATGAGGATGAGGAATAGGATGGGAGCAAGTACTGTGCCTTGTGGAACAGAGCTTTTCACAGTAGCTGCCTCAGACTTTACTCTGTTGACTACTACTCTTTGTGTTCTACATGTTAGGAAATTATAGATCCATCTACCAACTTTTCCTGTTATTCCTTTATCACGCATTTTGTGTGCTGTTACACCATGGTCACACTTGTCAAAGGCTTTTGCAAAATCTGTGTATATAACATCTGCATTCTGTTTATCTTCTAGAGCATCCAGGACCTTGTCGTAGTGGTCCAGTAGTTGGGACAGACAAGAGCGGCCTGCTCTAAACCCATGCTGTCCTGGGTTGTGCAATTGATGGGTATCAAGATGGGTGTCGATCTTGCTTCTTAGAACCCTTTCAAAGATTTTTATGATATGGGACGTTAGCGCAATTGGTCTGTAGTTCTTTGCTATTGCTTTACTTCTCCTTTGTGGAGGGGCTATGTCTGTTGTTTTTAGTAGCTGCGGGACGATCCCAGTGTCCATGCTTCCTCTCCATAAGATGTTAAAAGCATGGATAGGGGCTCTTGCAGTTCTTGATGAACACGGAGTTCCATGAGTCTGGGCCTGGAGCAGAGTGCATG
>WNWK01056630.1:0-10956 GCA_009830355.1 Cherax destructor
CACTGTACTATTTTGTAATGCCTCCTGACAGCAGGAACGAAATAATTGGATTTACATTATTTCTTATGGGAAATATTGCTTCGAGTTTCGAACGTTTCGACTTTAGAACTAGCTCCTGGAATGGATTTAGTTCGAAACTCGGGGTTCCACTGTAGTTTAAATGTTCAATTTGTGCTGATATTCCAGAGTACACAGATGACATCACTTGTCCATTACACGTCCAACTGCCCAGTCTAATGTACATTTAGGAATGCACTGACAATATTTATACAATGTTTAGTAGATGGGGAGCTGGAGGTATTGGGTAGATGGTGGGAATATTTGGAGGAACTTTTAAATGTTGATGAAAAAATGGAGGCGGTAATTTCATGGGGAGGTGCGTAAGGCATTATGTAGAATGAAAGGGGGTAAAGCAGCTGGAACTGATGGGATCATGACAGAAATGTTAAAAGCAGGGGAGGGGGGATATAGTGGTGGAGTGGTTTGTATTTTTGTTTATTAAATGTACGAAAGAGGGGAAGGTACCTAGGGATTGGCAGAGAGCATGTATAGTTCCTTTATATAAAGGGAAGAGGGATAAAAGAGATTGTAAGAATTATAGGAGGGGTTGTTGAGGTGGTTTGGACATGTAGAGAGAATGGAACGAGACAGAGTGACTTCGAGAGTGTATAAATCTGTAGTGGAGGGAAGGCGGGGTAGGGGTCGGCCTAGGAAAGGTTGGAGGGAGGGGGTAAAGGAAGTTTTGTGTGCGAGGGGCTTGGATTTCCAGCAAGCATGTGTGAGCGTATTTGATAGGAGTGAATGGAGGCATATGGTTTTTAATACTTGACGTGCTGTTGGAGTGTGAGCAAAGTAACATTTATGAAGGGATTCAGGGAAACCGGCAGGCCGGACTTGAGTTCTGGAGATGGGAAGTACAGTGCCGGCACTCTGAAGGAGGGGTGTAAATGTTGCAGTTTTATAACTGTAGTGTAAAGCACCCTTCTGGCAAGACAGTGATGGAGTGAATGATGATGAAAGTTTTTCTTTTTCGGGCCACCCTGCCTTGGTGGGAATCGGCCGATGTGTTAATAAAAAAAAAAAAAAAAAAAAGTTTACTTAGTATACCAGGTAAAGTATACTGTAGGGTTATTATTGAAAGATTTATAGTAAGACAGAGAGTAGGAATGTAGATGAGCAAGGAGGCTTTAGAGTGGGTAGGGGATGTGTAGATCAAGTGTTTACATTGAAGCATATATGTGAACAGTATTTAGATAAAGGTAGGGAAGTTTTCATTGCATTTATGGATTTAGAAAAGGCATATGATAGAGTGGATAGGTGAGCAATGTGGCAAATGTTGCAAGTGTATGGAATAAGTAGTAAGTTACTAAATGCTGTAAAGAGTTTTTATGAGGATAGTGAGGCTCAGGTTAGGGTGTGTAGGAGAGAGGGAGATTACTTCCCGGTAAAAGTAGGTCTTATACAGGGATGTGTAATGTCACCATGGTTGTTTAATATATTTATAGATGGGGTTGTAAAAGAAGTAAATGCTAGAATGTTGGTGAGAGGGGTGGGATTAAATTATGGGGAATCAAATGCAAAATGGGAGTTGACACAGTTACTTTTTGCTGATAATACTGTGCTTTTGGGAGATTCTAAAGAAAAGTTGCAAAGGTTAGTGGATGAGTTTGGGAGGGTGTGTAAAGGTAGAAAGTTGAGAGTGAACATAGATAAGAGTAAGGTGATGAGGGTATCAAATGATTTAGATAAAGAAAAATTGGATATCACATTGGAGAGGGATTAAGGAAGAAGTGAATGTTTTCAGATATTTGGGAGTTGACTTGTCAGCGGATGGGTTTATGAAGGATGAGGTTAACCATAGAATTGATGAAGGAAAAAAGGTGAGTGGTGCGTTGAGGTATCTGTGGAGGCAAAAAACGTTCTCCATGGAGGCAGAGAAGGGAATGTATGAAAGTATAGTGGTACCAACACTTATATGGGTGTGAAGCATGGGTTGCAAATGCTGCAGCGAGGAGGCGGCTGGAGGCAGTGGAGATGTCCTGTTTAACCCTTTGACTGTCGGAGGCCCCTCTCTGAAACTGTCATTCTATGTCGGGAAATATTCGAAAAAAAAAATTATTTTTTCTTATCAAAATGTTAAGATTATTTTTCTGATTGTTTAAATCCCAACAAAAAATTTGCGATCAGTATTTACCGAGATATAGAGGCGTAAAGTTGGCAAAAAATGAGCCGCGTATGGCAACAGCGGCGAATGCCGCTTACCCGGTAAACTTTGGTTTACTTCCTTTCGTAGGTTTCTTGTTTTTTTCACTATTTTATTTTTTTACATAACTTATGTGGCCTGTGAGACCAGAGTAAGGTGCAATGTATATATATACACTCGTTGTATGCACCACATCAATCGCACAAACATTAGTATCATTATATTGTTTACAAAACTTGTTTACACCAACCGATAATAAAAAAAATTGTTTATTACTATTGTTCTACAATATATATACACATATATAATGACTAGACACTTTCCATCAACTGCAATTAGCACTTCAAAGCTCCAAGCTATGTGTGTGTGTGTGTGTGTGTGTGGGGACATCTAAATTTGCTGAGTCAGGGTAAGGCAGCTGTCAAAATGACATATTATACCATTACTCACCACCCCACACTGCCTGTCAACACAAAAGGGGACCCATGTCTTCTTCTCCACAACCTCCTTCCTTTCCTTCATACCTACCTTCCTTTTTTCCTTCATTCCTTCCTTTCTTTCTGCCTTCCTTTCTTACATATTTCCTTCCTTCCTTCCTCTCATCTCTTCCTTCCTGCCTTCCTTCCTTCCTTTCTTCCTTCATTCCTTCCCTTATTTCTTCCTTCCTTTCTTACTTCTTTTGTTCCTTCCTTCCTCTCATCTCTTCCTTCCTCTCATCTCTTTCTTCCTTCCTTTCTCTCTTTCTTTCTTTCTTACTTCCTTCCTTCTTCCTTTCCTCCTTCCTTACTTCTTTCCTCTCATCTCTTCTTTCCTTCCTTCCTTCCTCTCATCTCTTCTTTCCTTCATTCCTTCCTCACATCTCTTCCTTCCTTACTTTCTTTCTTTCTTTCTTCCTTCCTTCTTTCTGGTATCCTGGGCATTGCTTTCGGTCACAAACTCCTCAAAACCATGAAATTTATCTTCAGAGACACTTCCATCTGTGTTAGAACTATCATTGAGGAAGAGAAATGTCCCAGATGCGCCAAGGAGTCAAATAATTCTTACCGCTAGGCATGCTGAACAAGGACTACTGAAATGGTGTTCCCACAATGCACCAGTGGCTGCCCGATTTTTTTTTATACTGTGCACACTGACCACACAGACCCATTCTTTCACATGTGGGCCTACCAGCTTTCTCCTGCTTGATTTGAGGCCGCTAGAATTTAGGCGTATAAATACGTCCAAAACATTGGCTCGTAAGACGTATATATACGTCCGAAACAGTCAAAGGGTTAAGGGCAATGTGTGGTGTAAATATTATGCAGAAAATTTGGAGTGTGAAAATTAGGAGGAGGTGTGGAGTTGCTAAAAGTATTTGTCAGAGGGCTGAAGAGGGGTTGTTGAGGTTGTTTGGTCATTTAGAGAGAATGGATCAAAGTAGAATGACTTGGATTGCGTATAAATCTGTAGAGGAAGGAAGGCAGGGTAGGGGTCGTCTTTGAAAAGGTTGGAGGGAGGGGGTAAAGGAGGTTTTGTGGGCGAGGGGCTTGGACTTCCAGCAAGCAAAATACACTTATTGATATCTGTGATTCTCCTTAATTTGCACCTTACTAACCACCGCAAAATACGCTTATTGATATCTGTGATTCCCCTTAATTTGCACAGTTCTAACCAAAATTCTAATACAACTATTGCTTCATAATACTTAAGCTAGTCATAAGTTTGCCTAAGATACTCCAATATAGAAACTATATTATGCCAATATATCACCTTTATCATTAATATATAAACTAATTGCTAACTTCTTATACTAATTGTTAAATTCACAATGTTTAAATTCCAGTACCTAAATTTTGTAAACCTAACCTAACCTTACAATCTGTATATTCATTGTATAGCTATTGAGTAAGACCTATCATAAGACTGCCTGAAAAGCCTAGGCATACCTAGGCATATTATTGGCCACTTGTAATATCAACTTTAATGTATAACTATAAGTACCCCCACCTTGTATTACATGAAATAAAGAATTTGAATTTGAATTTGAAGCATGTGTGAATGTGTTAGATAGGAGTGAATGGAGACGAATGGTTTTTGGGACCTGATGAGCTGTTGGAGTGTGAGTAGGGTAATATTTTGTGAAGGGATTCAGGGAAACCAGTTAATTGATTTAGTTGGACTTGAGTCCTGGAAATGGGAAATACAATGCCTGCACTTTAAAGGAGGGGATCGAGATATTGGCGGTTTGGAGGGATTTTCTGAACTGTCATATCTTAGCGCCTCTGCAAAGAGTGATTATGTGTGAGTGAGGTGAAAGTGTTGAATGATGATGAAAGTATTTTCTTTTGGGGATTTTTTTTCTTTTTGGGTCACCCTGCCTCGGTGGGAGATGGCCGACGTGTTAAGAAAAAAATTACAATAATGCAGAAGTCTTCATAAAAGTAAATTTTGTATTTTTTGTGTGAATAAAAACTCAAAATGAAAAGCAAGCGTAATATAAGAGGGGCCTGGAGCCGTAACTAAGGAGCAGAGGAAATTTTATTTCTTGCCATGAATATCTATATTGTTTATTCTGGACCCTGTTTTTAAATTGGCAATTGTTGAATTTTGTGTGAAATTGACCAAACTGACAATATCTGATCACTTTACTGAGTAGTTGAAATAGGTAAATGGGCAGTTTCTTTTACTCATTTAATAGAGTAGAAGGAATACTAGCGAAGTAGCTGTGAGTTTAGTCGACTGGAACAATGTAATTGACCAAAAATAGAGAGTAAAGTGGGTGAAATTGATGGTGCTTAAATAACACCGAGACCACTAACTTTGCGAGAGCATAAGTCCATGAGTTTTCCATCAAATTTCGTACATTTGGTTTCATTACCTTCGGAAAAAAGATTCTCTATCATTTCATAAGATAAAATAATTTTTTTTTTTAAATTCTTCAACCCTGGGATTAAGTTTGCAAGCAGGGGCCACAACACTGAAAGGGTTAAAGATATGTGATGTTTGGTAGAATTAATGTTGGTTGATTTTATTTCATAAAAAAATACTAATGTTGAAAAAATATGATGATTCAAGAACAAGAAGTGGTGCATGATATGTGGGGAAAGGATAGATATTTTAATCATAAAATGTTTTCTTCCCATAGGGACAAGAGCGGGACATCATCATCCTCTCATTTGTACGCGGAAACTCTGGTGCCTACATTGGATTTCTCTCGCAACGTCAAAGATTAAATGTGGCTCTTACAAGAGCAAGGAAATCATGCTTTATAGTTGCAAGTCTTTCTTCACTCTCAAATAACAAAGACTGGGAGTCACTCATCAAAAATGCAGAACGTCGAGGTCTAATTAGTGTCATCACAGGAAAGGAAGAAGGGAACAAAAATTATATGAAGTCTGTTTTGCTGAAGTAAGATGAATATATTGTGTCAGTATTTTTTCATGTATTGCATTATATTTTATGAGTCACAGAAACCATAAACCCTTATAAGTCACTCAGCATGACATTATATAATAATTTATGTAAACAATAAATACAGTTCATACTGTACTGATTTTAATAGCCTTGAGTCTTAAAAGTCAAGTGTGTGCTGATTTGTAGTGAATTGTGTATTTTTTAAACTTGGCCAGTTTCATTTAAATCTTTAAAAAAAAATCAAATTACTGTTAAATTTGTTTTTATTAATTAACTGGCAAGAAATATAGTTAGACTACTAGTACAGGTGGCACTTGATGCAGTAGATGCATTCAAGAACTGTTGCCTGTATTCAGTTAGACCATCGATACTTAGTTCCATATAGTAATAAGAATCTTCAGTGTTTTGGAAACCCCACTGATCCCATATGATGAATGTTATCACACATGAAATTCCCATTAGAAATGAGGCATAAATTGAACTCCTATAAACTTAGTGATGGACAGCTGGTACTTGAGAACTGGAACTGATGATGTCCACTTGTGGAACAAGTTGAAGTATTTCAACATGCTGTAAAATTTAATAGAACATTACTTTTTTTTTTTTTTAAACTAAGGTAAATTGTAAAAGTGAAGTACAGTGCATAAAAGCTCCTGCAATCTGCTTTTACAGGCCCAGAGCCACAGTAAGGTCATGGGCTTTTATGAAATATTTGAAAATTTTCAATACGTATTAGGTTTATAGTACTGTATTTGTGTGACTAAGAATATTCTCAATTAGGGAATAACTTTTTGTTTGCATCTAAAAAAAATGTGTAGCTATGAAACAAAACATTGTATTGTATATAAAATTTATGAAACACTAATACTTTTATGTACATACAATAAATATATACTATGTTGATGAGGATTTTTTACACATGTATTTAATGCCTTACTGATAGGGTTGGTTACTCATTTTTATATGTTGCTTATAATATGGATACTATATTGGTGTGGCATTTATGATAATTATATTCTTTGAAAGTGCAGTACATGTGTGGATAATTGAGCATTACACAGCAAGGATGAGAGAGATGGTAGAGGAAATTATTCAGTCTGTCCTCCAGTTAGGGCAGCCAGTTTCAGACAAGCTTCCCATTCATGCATTTCTGGCTCTGAAATTTTAATTTGTTATTGATTAGATAAGGTTTGGTTATGTTAATATATATTAGCCTTTATTTCTATACAGTTGCCTCACAATAATGAAAAGAAGAAATGGGTGGCTTACGTCTAGTAGTATGAGTATACTGTGATATTCCAAGAGTTCATTTTTCACAAACTGTAAAAAAGTTGTTAAAATGGTTTGGATTATTGCAATATTGTTATATACATGGGGAAAACACTAAACCCATAGAGGTCATACAGTATATGGAGAATGTACAGTAACTGGATTTTATTCAAGGAAGGAGAGGGTAGCTTATGTTGTTTGGATGACAAACCTTTCACTAGCATCATGGCAGGTAGAGGGAGAGGAAATCAGTCAGCTTTTGTTTAGAATGCCAGTGCAACCTGACAGTTCTTGTAGACTGGCACTGGATGCCCCTGCATGAGTTGAGATGACCAAGCGAGTTTGTGACCAATGTGAAGGCATAGGAATACCAGTTAGAAGTTAGCCAAAAATCCAATTGTGTTTTGATGTAAAATTGCTTGTTGATCACAAATGAGAAGCAATTACTGTATACTGTATTATATTTATGGGGAAGTGCTAAAACCATGGAGATCATACTGCACCTGGGGAATGAAAGACAATTAGATTTGATCCAAAGGGAGACTTCTTGACAATGATGAGGGATTCTTGGTCCAAGGAATTGGATTTCCCAAGTCTTTTATGCGTTCCTTTCATTCTATTTCGTGATCCTCTTGAGTTTTGTATACAGTGTTCCTTTTGAGTTCTTCATTCCTTCCATACCTAAGCAGTTGGAACTTATCACCATTGAATGTCATGTTGTTCTCCACTGCCCACTGGAAAACACTGCTTATATCTTCCTGTAATTTTTCAGTGTCTTCTGCCATAGTGCCTTTCATGCTTATTTTAGTGTCATCTGCAAATTATGATACAAAACTGTGATGAGTGTTTTTATCTATTCTATGAGGATGAGAAACAGCAGAGGTGCCAGGACAGTGCCTTGGGGAACTGAGCTTTTTACCTTGCTGATGCTGGATTTTGCTCTGTTTACTACTATTTTTTGTGTTTGTGTGTGTTAGGAACCCAAAAATCCATCTGCCTACCTTCCCCGTAATGCCTGTGGCCCGCATTGTGTGTGCTGTGCTGTCACTCTATGATCACATTTGCCAAATGAATTGGCAAAATCTCTGTGTATCACATTTGCGTTTTGGTTTCCTTCTAACGCATCCATAATTATGTCATAGTGGTTCAGCAGCTGTGATAGATGTGATCGTCCTGCTCTAAAACCATGCTGGTTTGGGTTATGCTGGTCCATGAAATTTGTAATCTGCTGTCTCATCACTCTTTCAAAGATTTTTATGTGGGGAAGTTAGGGCTACTGGTCTGTAAGTTTTAGCTAGTGCTCTACTACCTCCCTTATGCAAAGGAGCTAGGTCTGCGCTCTTAAAAGTCTCTGGTACTTCACCTAGATCTGGGCTCTTTCTCCCAAGTATACTGAAGGCTCATGCTAGTGGTACAGTGGAACCTCTACTTACGAATTTAATCCGTTCCGTGACCTTGCTCGCATCTCGATTTGCTCGTTTGTGGAGTCAGTTTTCCTCAATTAAGTTAATTGAAATGGAATTAATCCGTTCTGGCTCTCAGGAGGCAAGACAAGATACTACTTCAATATTTCGCTAATATCTATACGGCTTATTTATCTATCACAATTCATCAAATATGACATAATAAACAATATAAATAACATAGAAACCTGATATATACTCTAGAATGAATAAAATATGTCATTGTGACAAGTGGAGGCGGCCACAACCGCTTCCGCATTGTTGTGGTATTCACTGCCATCTAGTGGCGGCCTTTTGAAGCCGTCTAATATTATAATTATTATATAGTACATTATTATTATACATGTATTATTATTATACTTTCTTTCTTTCAACACGTCAGCCGTTTCCCACCGAAGCGGGGTGGCTCAAAAGGAAAAACGAAAGTTTCTCCTTTTACTTCTTCTTTCTTTCAACACGTCGGCCATTTCCCACTGAGGCAGGGTGGCCCAAAAGGAAAAACGAAAGTTTCTCCTTTTACATTTAGTAATATATACAGGAGAAGGGGTTACTAGCCCCTTGCTCCCGGCATTTTAGTCGCCTCTTACGACACGCATGGCTTACGGATGAAGAATTCTGTTCCACTTCCCCATGGAGATAAGAGGAAACAAAAACAAGAACTAGTAAGAAAATAGAAGAAAACCCAGAGGGGTGTGTGTATATATGCTTGTACATGAATGTGTAGTGTGACCTAAGTGTAAGTAGAAGTAACAAGACATACCTGAAATCTTGCATGTTTATGAGACAGAAAAAGACACCAGCAATCCTACCATCATGCAAAACAATTACAGGCTTTCATTTTACACTCACTTGGCAGGATGGTAGTACCTCCCTGGGCAATTGCTGTCTACCAACCTACTATCTAGGTATTATTATTATTACAATATTAATAATTTGGAATTTTTATTCACACAAAAAACAGAAGATTTACTGTTATGCAGACTACTGCATTATTGTAATAATTGTATTAGTATTAGTAACCCATTCATGACTGCATATTGAACTGGAGGTGACGGCATTTGTTTACTCTTGAACATCGCCAAAGAATCGAACATTTCTGCTACTTTAAGCTCAATTTCAAGGTATTCTCGTGTGAAACCAATCAAAATCATATCTATTTCTGTAAACGAAAGCCTGTATTTGTTTTACATGATGGTAGGATTGCTGGTGTCTTTTTTCTGTCTCATAAACATGCAAGATTTCAGGTACGTCTTGCTACTTCTACTTACACTTAGGTCACGCTATACACCCCGATGGCATGGTGGCTAGCGCTCTTGCTTCACGCACGGAGGGCCCGGGTTCAATTCCCGGCGGGGCCGAAACATTTCGAAGTGTTTCGTTACACACACACACACATACAACAGGCCTAGTGTCTAATCGACATGTGCCTAGGACAAAATCGTAACTAACATACATGTACACGTTTATGTATACACACTCATCTGAGTTTTCTTAGACTTTATCTTAATAGTTCTTGTTCTTATTGCTTTTCCTTTCATATCCATGGGGAAGTGGAATAAGAATCTTTCCTCCATAAGCCATGTGTGTTGTAATAGTCAACTAAAATGTCGGGAACAATGGGCTAGTAACCCCTTTTCCTGTATAGATTTACTAAAAAGAAAAAGAAGAAAACCGTCAAAGTGGGATGTTTGAATGTGCGTGGATGTTGTGCGAATGATAAGAAAGATGATTGTAGATGTTATGAATGAAAAGAAGCTGGATGTCCTGGCTTTAAGTGAGACAAAGCTGAAGGGAGTAGGAGAGTTTCAGTGGGGAGAAATAAATGGGATTAGGTCAGGAGTTTCAAATAGAGTTAGAGCTAAAGAAGGAGTCGCAATAATGTTGAATAATCAGTTATGGCAGGTAAAGAGGGAATATAAATGTATAATTTCAAGGATTATGTGGAGTAAAATAAAGGTTGTATGTGAAAAGTGGATTATAGTAAGTGTTTATGCACCTGGAGAAGAGAGAAGTGTAGAGGAGAGAGAGAGATTTTGGGAAATGTTGAGTGAATGTTTGGAGAGTTTTGAACCAAGTGAGAGAATAATTGTGGTTGGGGATCTTAATGCTAAAGTGGATAAAAATGTTGTGGAGGGAGTAATAGGTAAATTTGGGGTGCCAGGGGTAAATGTAAATGGGGAACCGTTAATTAAACAAACAAACAAACAAATTTTATTTCATTGCAGATTGCAGATTACATAGGTATCGGTAGTTACAATGTAAATTGAGTGCAAGGAGAGCCACTGACATGCCATGGCATTAGGGGCAGCTTATTCAAGTCCTTAAAAACTATGTACTTAATATTAGAGAAATTTATTGAGTTTATTCTAGTTAAAAATTATTTTCAAAATTACAATATGATGAAATTTTACTGTTTAAATTATTATATAATGATATTAGATATTAGATTGTTACAGGTGTTAAGATTCTTGAATGATAATATGGAATTGAGATTATCTTAAGGAAAATAACATTGAGCATTTTTGACATTAACTTATAATATGAGTAGGGGTAACATAATAGTAACATATTATTAAAAATTGAGATTATCGTATAGGAAAGTAATAATGAGCATTTTTCAAAGTAGTT
>WNWK01056631.1:0-10956 GCA_009830355.1 Cherax destructor
AAAGTTCTAAAGCTCGGAGTGTCCATAACCCAAGCACTTATAAGTTAAATAACGTAGAACTTAGCCATACAGATTGGAGAAGGACTTGGGGTGATGGTAAGCAGCAACCTTAAACCAAGACAGCAATGCCTAAGCGTACGTAATAAGGCAAATAGATTACTGGGATTTATATCAAGAAGTGTTAGCAACAGAAGTCCAGACGTTATATTACAGCTTTATACATCATTAGTAAGGCCTCACCTAGATTACGCAGCTCAGTTCTGGTCTCCATATTACAGAATGGACATAAATTCGTTAGAAAACATTCAGCGTAGAATGACTAAATTAATACATAGCATTAGAAATCTTCCTTACGAAGAAAGATTGAAGACCCTTAAATTACATTCACTTGTAAGACGTAGAATGAGGGGAGACATGATCGAGGTATACAAGTGGAAAATGGGTATTAACAAAGGGATATAAATAAGGTCTTGAGGGTATCTCTCCAAGAGAGAACCCGCAATAATGGATTCAAGTTAGATAAGTTTAGATTTAGAAAGGATATAGGAAAGTATTGGTTTGGAAATAGGGTAGTTGATGAATGGAACAGTCTGCCTAGTAGGGTTATTGAAGCAAGGACCTTGGGTAGTTTTAAATTTAGGTTGGATAAATTCATGAGTGAAAGGGGTTGGATTTGAGTGGAATTGCACATGAGTAAATAAAATTATCAAAGCTTATTTTTTGGGTAGCATTGAAAATTAGGTTGAACAAATATTCTGTTGGTGGGATGGAATGTGAAGGACTTGCCTAGAATGGGCCAACAGGCCTGCTGCAGTGTTCCTCCTTTCTTATGTTCTTATGTTCTTATGGTGTTTGGTGAGTCTTGGGTAACGGGTGGTGGTGTTTGGTGAGTCTTGGGTAACAGGTTGTGGTGTTTGGTGAGTCATGGGTAACAGATAGTGGTGTTTGGTGAGTCTTGGGTAACAGGTTGTGGTGTTTGGTGAGTCATGAGTGACAGGTGGTGGCGGCGGTGACTCATGGGGGTTGTTTAAAGTCGGGGTAATAAATTAAAACGATGAATGGGTTCTTGCCTCCTCCACTTTTGTTGGTGGAGGTGATTGGTGAGGGAGGTGATAGAGAGGGGGTGGTGGAGGGAAGGTTTGGGTGGTATTGATGGTGGTGGTGATTATATAAGACTGTCTACTATATGTTAAACTGGCGTGTGTTCCAGTTAGGTGACCAAAAATTTACAGTATTTCAAATGAATGGAATCCCCGTCCTCCACTCTCTCCCTCCAATCTTTATGAAACACCTTGAGAGACCCTTCTCTGCCTCCACCCACTCTTCCTCCAGGATCGATCTCCAAGCCTTCCTCGTGGAGTAAATGCTTAGTTTTTCCCTGCTCCTCGAAGCTCCAAGTCCCAACCTTCCTACTTTCGCAGATCCTATACCACGATCAACCAAAATACAACCTCCAAGCCCCCACTTGGGGAGGCGGGGGTAACTTGCATCCCATGGCACTTTCTCAAAGATCTCCCAACAGCTTCATAACTCTCTCTTCTCCACGAAGCTCTCCTCCACATACCTTCCTTCGTCAAGAACCTGGCGCCCTGGGCGGTAGCTATTGGAGTGGTCGGAACGGGGTAGTGGCAGGGGGCGGGGCGGTGTTGGTGGTTTGTTGTGTTTGTAGTTTGATTGTGTTGTACTGGTTTGCCGTTGTGGCGTTCGTGTGATGTTGGTTTAGTTGTGTGGTTTCTAGATTACTGATGTGATATTCGTTTGGTTCACTTTGGTTGTGTGGTGCAGATTTGCTGTAGGCAAAGTTTGATGGTTTGAGATGGTTATGTGGTAGTTTAACTGGGAGAGTAGGAGTGTGTGGCGTAACAGGACAAAAGTGTGGTTGATGGTGGTGTCTGATGACCTGTCCTCCTCGGAAATCAGGAGAAGACGCAGGCTATTGTCTCCTAACGTGAACCAATTGGGGCTCACATCCTCGCTTCCCTGTCCACCCCCGTCCCGGCATCCTCCCCTTCCCCTGTCCACCCCCGTCCCGGCATCCTCCCCTCCCCCTCCCTCCTCCCCCAACACACATTTGGAAATATTGGTAATATTTTATCTGCTTCCGCTAACTTTTCCCCAAGCAATTGAATGTCCTGAGTCTTAAATACGTCTCGTTCTGTCAATGTTGTGGGGATACAGTGGTGAGCCTCACACCTCTCTATAGCCACGTTTCGCCCTGACCACGTTGATTGTCGCCCACCTCTCGAAACGTGGAAGTCGAGTCGTGGGATGTGTGGCATCACTGATGTCCCCCACCTTGCTGTCCCCCACCTTGCTGTCCCCACCTTTGTCCCACTGCTGTCCCCCACCTTGCTGTCCCCACCTTGCTGTCCCCACCTGCGTCCCACCTTGCTGTCCCCACCTTGCTGTCCCCCACCTTGCTGTCCCCCCACCTTGCTGTCCCCACCTTGCTGTCCACTGATGTCCCCACCTTGCTGTCCACGCCTGAGTGAGACTCATAAGTGATATCAAGACTGTCTCTGGCATTTTGAGCGTGACCAAGAGATGATGATGGTGATGATGATGATGATGATGATGATGATGATGATGATGATGATGATGATGATGATGATTTTTTTACCACCTCTTTGTGCCTGTAAGAGGAGATCTATGTTCGTGTAATTCCGTCTTCCAAATTAATCATATATTTTTTTTTTTTTTTTTTGGGGGGGGAATTCCATTAGTACTTGCGCTTACTTGATTTATTTAGGACATTGAGAGTAAAAACTTAATAGTACGGTACCATTTTTTTTTTAGCTTATTTTACAATTGCTAAGAAATCATCATCCATTTCCTCCTATTCTTTAATGAACTTGAACGTAACTCAGGAAATCGTAATACCATCTGACTGGAAACAAACCAGGGTACGGGTGGGGTTAGAACCCATGGCGGGTGAGTGGTTAAACTCCACCAGTACCGTGGTGGTTACCATGACTCCCTCCTTCTTCCTGTCAACCAGTGAGACCATTTTCCGTATTTTCATCCTTTATCATGCATGTTATTTAGTTATGAGAGCAGTTATGTAGCTGGTCTTCCATCTTCAGTCTCTTATTTTTATTAATCGCGTGTATATCCAGACGCGGAGACCACAACACTTCTCCACTTTCCTATTTTAATTAACTGGGTTTTTTTTTTTCGTTAGTAGTTCCCCATCAGTGTGTCAGGATGCCATTATATGTTTTGCCAGTGTAGCATCTGACTGTCTTACGATTTCATTAATGTGATTTTTTCCCCTCGTCTTGTATTCATGATTTTTTTTCTTTCTCTCTCTCTCTCTCTCTCTCTCTCTCTCTCTCTCTTCATTCTCATTTAGATTACATGACACTTATTTACATTAAACTTCATCATTCCTCTCTCCCTCCATTTACTCAGTTTATTCAGTTATTCTTTTTGTTATTTACAGATTTTTTTATTTCTTAATTTACATTGGATCTTTTGCATTATTTATTCTGGCAAGTGTGTGTGTGTGTGTATGTGTGTGTGTGTGTGTGTGTGTGTGTGTGTTGTGTGTGAATATGTGTTTGTGTGGTGGGGAAGTGTGTGGTGGTGTGAATGTGATTGTGTGTGTGTGTGTGAATGTGTGTGTGAGAATGTGTGTGTGTGTGTGTGTGAAGTGTGTGTGGGGAGTGTGTGGTGTTGTGATGTGTGTGTGTGTGTGTGAATGTGTGTGTGTGGAGTGTGTGTGTGTGTGAGTGTGTATGTGTGTAAGAGTGTGTTGTGTTGGAGGAGAGTGTGTGTGTGTGATGGTGTGTGAATTGTTGTGTGTGTGTGTGTGTGGTGTGTGGAATGTATGTGTGTGTGTGTGTGTGAATGTGTGTATGATGTGTTGTGTGTGTGTAAGTGTGTGTGTGTGTGTGTGGTGTGTGTGTGTGTGTGAATGTATGTGTTGTGTGTGTGTGGAGTGTGGTGTTGTTGTGTGTGGATGTGTGTGTGTTGGTGTGTGTGTGATAAAGCACGATGTCTTAAAAGGAGAATAAAAACTGTAGAAGATATGCTAGAAACACACAACATACACACACACACACGACGACACTGGAGGACAGGAGAGATAGGGGGGACATGATAACGACATATAAAATACTGAGAGGAATTGACAAGGTGGACAGAGACAGAATGTTCCAGAGATGGGACACAGAAACAAGGGGACACAGTTGGAAGTTGAAGACTCAGATGAATCACAGGGATGTTAGGAAGCATTTCTTCAGTCACAGAGTTGTCAGGCAGTGGAATAGTCTGGGAAGCGATGTAGTGGAGGCAGGTTCCATACATAGCTTTAAGAAGAGGTATGATAAAGCTCATGGCGCAGGGAGAGTGACCCAGTAGCGGCCAGTGAAGAGGCGGGGCCAGGAGCTATGTCTCGACTCTTGCAACCACAACTAGGTGAGTACAACTAGGTGAGTACACACACACACAGGAACTGTGAGTCGACCCCTGCAATCACAACTAGGTAAGTACACACACACATACACACAAACACGCTTTAATGCATACATGCCATTAATTTATGGCGCGTGTAACGAGTGGCTGGACACAATGATCATAATATCATAACCACGAGACTAGTGTGTCAGGAAGGAGGGTTGAGAGAGAGCTGAGGTAGTTTTGTGGGGGTTGGGAAGGTGGGGTTTTGTTGGGTGTGGAGAGGTGGGGTTTGGTGTGTTACGTGGGCCAGGTGTGAGAGTCTGGTCTGAGGTGAGTCGTTCCAACACCTGCCACTCCTCGGTGTATGTTTGGGTGGTCGGTATGTTTCTGTATTATTTTTTTTCTTTTCGTTGGTCAGAACGCATTGAGTACACTGAAACAGAGAGACTCACACCAGAGCCCACGGTCATGGGCTCTGGTGTGTGAGCATGCTTGTGGGTCCCTAATGTCAGCACAAGTTCATTCAACTTAGTGTGAGACCACGGTCTTGGTTCCATTAAACCCCAGCCATGAGTCTGCACTAGCTTACGACCGTGGCTCACAGTCCACGACCATGAGCTCGCACTAGCTTCCACGACCGTGGGCTCACACTAGCGTCCACGACCATGAGCTCGCACTAGATTCCACGACCTTGGGCTCACACTAGCGTCCACGACCGTGAGTCACAGCGTCCACGACCGGCTCACACAGCGTCCACGACCGTGGCCTCACACTAGCGTCCACGACCGGCTCACATGCGTCACGACCGTGGCCCCAACTAGGCTCCACTACTATGGGCGAGCACTGACGGCTGTAGGGCCGTGGCAAAGGTGTGATCGGAACTGTGGCCCCGCGCCTGATTTGCATTCACCTCTGACACTGGCGCTATATTGAGAAAGGTAATGGAATGAGCGGGAATGAGCGGTCTTGTCTATCTACTTGACTGTGTGTTTAATAGACAGTCTGTCAATCTCTGTCAGTTTGTGTCAGTTTTATGCTGTCATTCTCTCAGCTGTTCGTCTCATTATCCAAGATCTTTATTTTCTGAAGGAAAAAATTATGAGACTGAATTTGTAACTGCAGAAGAAAGTTTAACTGGGACAATGTTTCGCTCTATGTATGGAGCGAAACGTAGGTCCAGTGAAAACTTGCTTGGTGTCTTGTATCTGTCTTCACTTGTCAGGAGTGCGCAGTTTCGTTCAATCTTTGGACTTTTTTTCTTTTACACGTATAATTTCAAGGAAAAGAGGTGGTAAATAATTCTGAGCCGCCGCTCTGTCTGTTGCCTGCTTACCTAGACGTTCCCTGTGAGTTGTGTGTAGAAAAACCAACACAGATTGTCAGGAGTGGCTACGGGAAGACTTATGTCGCTGAATCACTAACTGAATAGCAATAGTTGTAGCGAAATTTACATAGAGATTCGGTTACAACACACAAAGGCAGAGAGAGTCATGTTGGCTTGATAAATATAACGTTGTGGGCGAGATGAGGGCCACTTCTCCCTCCCATAAGGTGGGTGGATGTTGTGTGTGTGTGTGGGGGGGGGGGGTATTACCAGTTGTCAAAGGCACTTGTCCTGTTGTGTTATACTCACCTATATGTGGTTGCAGGGTCGATGTCTCGGCTCCTGACCTAGAATCTACTAGGTTTTCTCTCCTGGCTTCGAGGACCTTATCCTACCTCTTCTTGAAGCTATGCATGGATTCTGCCTCTACCACTTATTTCTCCAGGTCGTTCCATTTCCCTGATTAGACTAAAGAATATGTGTTTTCAACTTCCAGGTGTGCTCTTGTGTTCCAGTTTCTTAGACAATCTGTCGCTGTCTACCCTACCAATTTCTCTTAGTATTTTGTACACTGTTATTTCACCTCTAGCCCTTCTTTCCTCTAGTATCATCAGGTCGAGTTCCCTTAACCTCTCCTGATAGGACTAGTGTTTGTGTAAGGATGGAGGGTAGTGTAGTACTGTGCACTAGTGTACTGGAGCACCATCACCAAAAAGTGATTATGCACTCGGGTACCTACTTGGTGATGCATCATTAACTCATTACACTGTTAATGATCGTTCGGCGTCTCACCTACCTTGATGACGTCTGTCACTCTAACTCTGGTTTTCCTGATTTAATCACAAGCCTCAGTCTCCTGGATTTATATCATCTTTTGCCTCTAGCAGCATAGCTGAGCTTTTCATTTGTTAGTCCCCATGTTTATTTATCACTGATCCTCCAGTCAACATCACATATCAACAGTACTGTTGACATGTATATATTTTTCTGATATCTATCCGAGTTTTTCAGTTCGTCTCTGTATATTCTTTTTTTTTTTTTATTACCTCCTTCCCTCCCTACCCTCATCGTACCTACTCCCCTCATTACCCTCCTCTCTCCAACACCCTGTCCCATCCACCATACCATCATACCCTTACTCCATCCACTAAATAATTATCCTCTCCCTTCTTCCACCATCCTCCCTCCCGCCATCTCCCTCTCCAGAAGCCATGATGAACTGATGCAACAAATAAAAATACTGAGTATATTATTTATGTCTTCTGAGACAAACTGGTGTCATTAAGTGTTCAGAGGATGAATAATGACAATAGACTTCAGGCTGAACAAGAGAGTGAGCTCACGTCTGATGCCAGTAAACACTTACCTATCTTAGAACACTTCTAGGTAGTAATCCTCTTGCATTTTTTTGTTTTGCAAGGGATGTAAAACATATATCCGGCAAGTCAATGGATGCTGAACTAGTTCCGGATCATCCTATGATAAAGACTCATGTTAGAAGACACTTGTTCTGTTTCCTGACGAATAAATCACTGCCACCACCTGATTATTATAATAATGGTATACAATATCGACAAGCTGCTGAAGAAGACACATGTGCCAACACTTGGCATTTTGTTTCTGAAGCGTTTTGAAATTTGATATCAAGTGTAGCATCTTAACCAGCACCAACATCTGATGTTTGTTGTTACTGACACAAGTCAAAGTACACGATGCGAGTCGACACAATGTATTTTAATGTTGACATTACAGGTTATGTAAGAAATGATGAAGAATCTAACACAAAGTGGGAGTTGTCACAGTTGCTCTTTGCTGATGACACTGTGCTTTTGGGAGATTCTGAAGAGAAGTTGCAGAGGTTGGTGGATGAGTTTGGTAGGGTGTGTAAAAGAAGAAAATTAAAAGTGAATATAAGAAAGAGGAAGGTGATGAGGATAACAAAAAAATTAGGTAACGAAAGACTGGATATCAGATTGGAAGGAGAGAGTATGAAGGAGGTGAATGTATTCAGATATTTAGGAGTGGACGTGTCAGCAGATGGGTCTATGAAGGATGAGGTGAAAAGGGTGAGTGGGGCACTTAGAAGTCTGTGGAGGCAAAAAATCTGTCCATGGAAGCAAAGAGGGGAATGTATGAGAGTATAGTTATAACAATGCTCTTTAATGGGTGCAAAGCATGGGTGGTGAATGTTGCAACAAGGAGAAGGCTAGAGGCAATGGAGATGTGTCTGAGGTCAATGTGTGGTGTGAATATAATGTAAAGAATTCGTAGTTTGGAAATTAGGAGGAGGTGCGGGATTACCAAAACTATTATCCATAGGGCTGAGGAGGGGTTGTTGAGGTGGTTCGGACATGTAGAGAGTATGGAACCAAATAGAATGACTTCAAGAGTGTATAAGTCTGTAGTAGAGGGAAGGCGGGGTAGAGGTCGGCCTAGGAAAGCTTGGAGGGAGGGGGTAAAGGAGGTTTTGTGTACAAGGGGCTTGGACTTCCAGCAAACATGCGTGAGAGTCTTAGATAGCGAATGGAGACAAATGGTTTTTAGGACTTGACGTGCTGTTGGAGTGTGAGCAAGGTAATATTTATGAAGGGTTTCAGGGAAACCGGCAGGCCGGACTTGAGTCCTGGAGATGGGAAGTACAGTGTCTGCACTCTGAAGGAGGGGTGTTAATGTTGCAGTTTTATAGCTGTAGTGTAAGTGCACCTCTGGCAAGACAGTGATGGAGTGAATGATGGTGAAAGATTTTCTTTTTCGGGCCACCCTACCTTGGTGGGAAACAGCCGACGTGTTAATAAAATAAAAAATAAAATAAAAAATTATTTATTTTAATTTTTCAAAAAGCAAGTCACCCTGATGTGAATGTTGGTAAAGGTGGAGGCGCATATATATTTTTAAATATTCGTTCAAAACAGCGAAATATTTCAATATAAATATTGGTTGAAAAATATCAGTTCTTGTTTGCTAATGATTATTTAATTTTATGCAAACATGTGAAATAATGTTGATTAATTCCACATTGTTCTCCCTCCTCACATTCCCCTCCCACAGGACGCCACCCTCCCTCCCTCTAGACATCTCCCTCCACCCACAAGATGCCACCCTCCCTCTAGACATCCCCCTCCCTCTCACAAGATTTCCCCTCCCTCCCACAAGACACCACCCTCTCTTCCCCCTCCCTCTAGACATCCTCCTCCCCTCTCACATGACGCCACCCTCCCTCCCTCACACATCCCCCTCCCACCCACAAGACTCCACCCTCCCTCCAGACATCCCCAATCCCTCTCACAAGACTCCACCCTCCCTCCATACATTCCCCTCCTTCCCACAACACTCCATTCTCCCTCCATCCATTCCTCCCTTACCACACCAACCTCCCTCCCTCCCTCCATTCCTGACCATGTGGTCCTCCCTCCCCACGACGGCCTCTACCACAACCTACACTCTCCCCCGCCATGAGGTTATATTTGTATACACAAATACAGTTACATAGATTATAATACATAGCAGCATATGCGTAGAGAACCCAGGATAACCCAAAAAAGTCAAAGTGACTTGTTTCTATTGGGGTTCTTTTAATATCTTATTATTATACTATAAAGGAGATAATATCTTATTATTATACTATAAAGGAGATATACTTGGAATAAGGTAAAAAGAGTTATTTACATATACATGTGTATTAGCTAAAAAAATAAAAAATCTTTCTCCTCCGTTTCTGTCGCTACATTCATTAGGTACCTTTTGGCTCTCGTCTTGAACTGGCTCATGCTATGACTGGCTTTGACATGTGCAGACAGTCTGTTCCATTCCTTTATTGCTGTACAATACAAAACAAACAACAAACAAACAAATTTTATTTCATTGCAGATTACATGGGTATCGGAAGTTACAATGTAAATTGAGTGCAAGGAGAGCCACTGACATGCCATGGCATTAGGGGCAGCTTATTCTAGTCCTTAAAAACTATGTACTTAATATTAAAGAAATTTATTGAGTTTATTCTAGTTAAAAATTATTTTCAAAATTACAATATGATGAAATTTTACTGTTTAAATTATTATATAATGATATTAGATCTTAGATTGTTACAGGTGTTAAGATTCTTGAATGATAATATGGAATTGAGATTTTCTTAAGGAAAATAACATTGAGCATTTTGACATTAACTTATAATATGAGTAGGGGTAACATAATAGTAACATATTATTAAAATTGAGATTATCGTATAGGAAAGTAACAATGAGCATTTTCAAAGTAGTTTATAGTATGATCATTTAGTTTTGGGTGAGTAGGTGGTTTTGAGTTGAGTCTTAAATTGATTTTCAGACAAGATTATCGTAATATTTACTGGTAATGAATTCCAGATTCTGGGGCCCTTTATGTGCATAGAATTTTTACATAGGTTGATATGAACACGGGGTATATCAAAAAGTGATCTGTGTCTTGTGTTGTGGTCATGGGTCCTATTAAAGTTGGTGAGGAGAGTTTTGAGCAGAGGGTTTATATTAGAGTGTAAAGTTTTATATATGTAGTAGGCACAAGAGTAAGTATGAATGTTCTTTACGGTGAGTAGTTTGAGACTTTTGAATATTGGTGGAGTATGCTGTCTAGTGTTTGAAGCCTGGCCACTGACTGTGGGTACTACAAAGTTGTGCTCTCTCCCCCTAGTACTATGTCTGCTTTCGTTCCCAGCCTTGACAAAATTGACAACAAGATATTCTGGACACTGTGAGCAATTTTATAAACTTGATTTAACTTCAATTGTTTTACTCTGCCTTCAACATTCAGCATATCCAATTGTTGTAATTCATCCTGGCCTACATGCTCTCTTGGACCCAGGTCCAGGATGAATCTTACCATTTTTTTCTGGGTGATTTACAGTTTATCTTTCAGTTTTGTCAAGGCAGAGTACCATGAAGAGCAAACGTAATCCATATGACATTGTATAAGGGGTCCTGCAGGCCTCAGTAGGTAGACACGCTTTCTTTGCTACACTATTCCCTATCAATTCTCTGACATGCATGGGTCAAGGGAATATTCCCAGATATTTTACTGAGAAACTGAAGTGATGGGTTCCCATTACATCGGACATTAAAATTATTTACCCTTCTCAGTTGATGTTTCGTGCCAAAAGTATGGCTTCTGTTTTCCCGAGTGTAACGATAGTTTGTTTTCTACTAACCATTTGTTGCAGGACTCCAGTTCCAGTGTTATTACATTAGCTATATCTT